>CM076572.1:800559224-800643199 GCA_034641835.2 Pinus albicaulis | reverse complement strand
AGCCTTCATTCAAGTCATCTCAAGCCTCACTGATCATTTTTTTCTGAGATTGACAAGGAGAGAGCCCTCTCCCGATCTGGTAGGGCTAGCTAACAAGTTAAGCATGGTTTGATGTTACCCTAGATTACCTTTCTCATATCCACTGAGGGCAGATTTAGGCCATAACAAGTCCTTCTGTTCTTCTTTTCCTCTTTTGGACTTAGCTATCAATAGCTTTCCCTTCTCCTCTAGCAAACTCAAGCAACAACCAGTTTTCAAACAATTAAACAGTCAAATTCTTTGCAATGTTTAAACACATTTCAAGTCAAAACAAGCAAGATATTGCTTTGTAAATCAAGAAAACGAGTGCTATGATACCAACCTGATGTGAAAATGGGTTGGATAAATTTTTATGCTTTTCAAGAACCTCCCACCCAGTTTAAAAAACAAAAGATCTAGCTTGTACTTGACTTTTGTGGAAATTTTTACTTCAAATAGGTGTATGATTTTTAACTGTTTAAGTGACTTAAGTCCATTTTTTTTCTTTCTGAAATTAAGCATGTGTAACAGAAATATAATGCAGAAAATAAACATCCACACATAACAACAAATTTAATCTAGGAGTTCACCAGAATATCTTAGGCTATGTCTCCTTGAGCTCTTGTCATCTTGACTTGGCTCTTTGGGATTATGGAAAAATTTCTTTTACAAGTTCCAAAATTAACTCAAATTGTTACTGAACTAAACCAATGGGCTTAGAATACCATCTATATCCCTTTCATGGCTGTCATCACTTTGAAAATATATCTAGCTTTCCTTAGACTTGATTCCTTTTTTCGGTGCTCTTGAGCTACCTTGAGCTTCTCTATGGAACTAACTCCTTCAAAATTATTTTTTTGTCCCTGAAACCTCAACTAATATATCCAAAAAATATCATACCTCCAAAATGGACTGATCATTTTCTCCAAAAGAGCATTGCATTCCCAATCTAGGCCTCCCTCCATAGTTTTCCCAGGGCTGCCCAAAACTTTCCTGTGGCACTTCAACCTTTATAAGTCTTCAAATGGATCTTAAAATCCATTCATTAGATTAATAATGCCAAAAATAGTCAGAATAAACTTTTTTTTTCACTGAAAATGGCCTTTGGCTGCTCCAGTTTCGCCTCCAACACTTGGTGGCACCCCCTGGCTCTAGGGTCAAAGAAAACTTCTCTATGGGTTCTCGACCTTTAGAAGTCCTCAAAATCTTCTGCAACCTCCATCAATGGATTCTAAATGCTCATTATATTCATAAATGATTATTGGTTTTCTGCATAAGGCCTCTAGCTGCCCTGGCTAGGCCCCGAACTATTGTTGGCTCTTGTTGACCCTCGTGGCCCCTAGAACTTCACTGAAGCATATCAGCCTTCAAAAGTCCTATAAAGGCTCTGAAAACCACACCATTAGTTCCAAAATGTCTAAAACATCCAAAATTTACTATTGGATTTCTAAATAAGGCCTCTAGCTCCCCTGGCTAGGCCTCAAACTACTGTTGGCCCATGGTGGCCCTAGTGACCCCTAGAAATTATCTTAAGAAAAAACCTGCTAAAAATTCCTCTGATGGATCTGCAACCCTTGCCAATGAGTTTGTAATGTCTGAGATAGTCAAAATTGACTATTCACACTCCCAAAATTGGTCGAATCTAGCTCAAGATAGAGCCTGAACTCGTTTTGCCCAATGACACCCAAAAAAGCTCCACTAAATGTGGAGAATTGAACTTAACTCCAGTTAAATTCAACAATTCCACAATTTCTGGTGGCGCGCAAAATATCCCGCGAGTCTAATGGTTAGTGGTTAATGTGATTGTCATAGTGTGGGCACATGCACCGAAAACTGTGCAGTTTCATTAAATGTTGGAGTAGATAAACCGTAATAGTCAGCGGACTTGTCGACATTTACATGTGAATACTCCACATGTTGCAATGGCTAACATTTACCACCAGAAGGTTAGCCTGTGGTTCCAGGTGCTTGGAGGACCCCCAAACCGGCATTCAATACACGTTAATTAAAACATGGTGACAAGCAGTGTTAAGAATCGCTACACAACCCAACGATAAAGCGCAGGCGCTGTAGGCAGGAGGTCACCGGATCGATCCCCGCCGGCTCCAAAAAATTTTGTTTGACCATTCTTGAGCCACATGGTGGCCTCCAGGCTTGCCATGTGGCAGCCTCCAATTGGTCCGAATCAAAAACAATCAACCAATTGCCTAATGATACAATGCCACTTGGCATGAGCTAAATGGCCCATACAAAATATTCTGGGGAATACTCCAAGAATATTCTGTGGAATATTCTCTTTTGTGAATTTTTCCATAACCAATCAAATTTGGTCAAAGTCCAAAAATTGTAGTTTTATAGGACTTTTCAAACTACGATAACTTCTTCATATGATGTTGGTTTTTAAAACTATTCACGGCACTGAAATCAAGAAGACGAGATCTATCCAGTTGCTCAGGTTCAACACACTTTCGAAGACTTTGAATTTTGAGCTATTTCTTAGGTCCATGATCCAGTTCTGATCAGTTTGTGTGCCATTTTATGAAGAAATAGGCCAAAACACACCAGAAGGACTTGTAATAGAATAAGCCTTGACAAGGTGTGCAATAAAAGGAGGTCAAGTCGGGCAAAGGGAATTCATACAGAACACATCAAAATAATCACCCAAATAATTAAAAGTAATGAGCACTGCAACATATTTAATTACCAAATGCCAGTTTTCTGAAAATCAGGGCCAGATGTCAGAGCCAGCATTGGTTACCTCTTTATGACCATCACAGCCACCTCTAAGCTTACTATTTGATCTTATGAAGAGCCATCAAAGATTTTGGATCCACGAAGAGCTGCCCAAAATTAATTCTACAAGCGGTGCTTTTGTTAGAGATTTCTGTTCAGGCCTTGCATGGCCATACTTGTCCATTTTCTACTAAATTGTAATCAATGAAAGGTTTCCGAGTAAGGTAGGAAACTGACTTAGTCTCTAGATAAATACTACATACCTTAGCAGTATCAAGGGTTGGAAAATTGGACCCTACGGAAACTTGCATTATAAGAAGTATTCGAGCACTGTAACTGTTTGAGCTAGGCATCAATAATAAGATACCGTTCAAAGGATTCTTGAGCTATGTTAATGGTGATGTTTTTCTTATGTGTTAATGTTTTTTCTCTTTCTTTTCATGCTATACATCAATTTATCTGATTTCAAAACATAAATTTTAGATTAAGATTTTCTAAGAGAGCACCTCAATTCTATCTGTGTGTGTTATCTTAATGTTTTCCTCTGAGAATTGAATGCAAAATTCAGAGATAGTCTGCTCTGCATTTATGTTGAACCTTAATCTCCTCCTCCTTTACCATTTCACACTACTAGTAAGATCCATTCTGCATAGTTAGCTTTCCCTGTGAATGCCCTTGAAAAGTTGATGCACAATTCAGCCTTTGACTCCATAGCCCAATGGATTAGTCTCACAGCTCTATCTGTCCAACCAAATAGTCAATAAAAACAAACAACCCTCATAATCTCTATAAATAGCCTAATATCAACATGTATAATTATCAAGTTAAATCATAAAAGCAGAGAGAGCCCTCTTTGAGTCTAGGAAGGCTAGGTCCTGGACTCCAAAGTGGTTTGATGTTGTCCTCTGTCATTTTCTCTTGCCAATCTTACAAATTACAGGGTGATAACATAATGGTGACCATACTAGGGATGCGTTATTGAAAAATCTTAATATTTCATTAGAAATAAGAAACCCCAGTCAAAATATTGTATGATTCAAGTATTTTCAAAGATTGGTGCTTGGTTGTTGATGGTGGACAATAGCCAGACACAAGAAATTGGAAAGCATCCACCTGGCGACTCCACAGTTTTCAGTTGACCTAAAGACTCCACTAGTAGAAGAATCCAGATTGGCTGTGAATATTCAATGACCCTACTATGTGACTGATTGACAATACAAATCCAATAATACAACACAGGTATGCTCCAATGAACAGAGATCACAGTTTTGGATTCCCACATAAAATTCCTCAGGTAAATTGGCAAAGAAATCTTCCTATTTTTCAAGATGAGAATATTGACGATGCTTCGTTACATCTCATTAAATTTCATATAAATTCATGGAAGTTGAAGGTCGAATGGAATGAGGACTTCCTCATGAAGATTTTCATGGAAAAATTAGAAGGGAAAGCGAGAGAATGGTAAGAAGGTTTGAACCTTGGTAGTTTATTTTCTTTAAAAAATTTCCACAAGGTGTTTTATGAGCATTATAAAGAAAATTCTCCATATTTATCATTAGCTGAAAATTGTTGTGATCAGTCTGAGGATCTCATACAATACCTTGTAGATATTGATGAAGATCTAGGAAATTGGCATCCTGAGGATCTCTTAGAAGAAATTCATGAATTTCATTCTCAAGTTAATTATCGTGATAACCAAGAGAAGTCATTTGAAAAGGAAATCCATCAAGAAATTGAAATAGATCCACATGATATCTAGGTGGAGACAAATGAAAATTCATCTGCTCTTTTGTGTGAGGCTAAAAGAGACATTCAGTCTCATGATTAGTCTTCACAAGAGAAAGAAAATGATTGTTGTTCAATCCAAAGAAAACAAAGTCTGCCTCCTCCTTTAACTGAAGAAGAAATTAATCATATTCTAAGCATGTAGCCAACCTCTAAATTTTTATGTAATGAAGAGATCATTTATATTTTTTCTACTACTAATTTATGTACTGAAGCATTGCCTCATGAAGAAACAGAAGAACAGATTGATACTGATGTTTTTCTACCTTCTCACGAAGGCCTATTGCCAGAAAGTGCTCCTATTCATCAAAATGATGGCCTTCAAACATAATTTAGCCAACTCAGTCAAGACATATCAGGTTTGCTTGAGGACAAAATAGTGGTATATAATGAGGATGCCATGTCATATGACCATGAAGAATGTGCATATATTCTCTTTCAGAAGGAGCCTGAGCATGACAAAGTGGAACAAGGAGCAGGCCTAGATGAAGTTTGTTATTTAAATCCTCAGGGCCAGGTATCGTTCCAAGATCCTTTTTTTGGTTTCTTAGAATCATATAAAGAGGGAGTATGCTATGCCAAGAATGGTTTGTTGCAGAGTTTAAGGAAATGTTTGAGCACTGCTATTCAAAGGCAAGTAAGATGGGATTGGCCCTTTTGTTTTTTCAGCCTACTCAAAAAATTGAACAACAATCAATCATTTAGTCATTTACTTGAATGGTTGCATTGGATAAAAGAGTTCACTTAGTGTATATATCGTCGCCAAGTTAGATTAGGGTAGGTAGGTGTGCTAATAAGCTCGGTACTCTAAGCATATTTCAAATTTTAGTTTATATTGCTTTTCATTTTCAGATCAGTATGTTTCAAACTTTAGTTTAAACTCAGTTCTGGTTTCACCATTCAAGTTTTCAAGGTGAAACAGTATGTTAAACTTGATGGATTGCAGTGGATAAGTTCAATTTTAGTTTTAGTTCAAATTTCAGTATGCTAATAAGCTGGATGGCCAAGCATGTGGTCTATTTTTATCAGTCAAAATCAGGAGGAACAATTAATTAGTTTCCAGTCACTAAGTTGCCTGACAGATAAAGATACAAGTTGTGGGATCAATCCATTGGAATATGATACTAGACAACGATGTTTTTGACACCTCCTGGAGGAGCTTCCATCCCCAGCTGAAGCCACTGTTATACTCCTATATTTCACAGTATCACTAGATGACTGCTTATTTTCTCAGGTCTTTCACACTAAAAATAATATTCCATGGATATCATTTATTTCCAGGAAAAATGGGAAATCCTAACTGACAAGAGCTTCAAAAGAAATTATGCGCCTTTCAGTTCAGTAGAAGGGGGAAATGTTGCTGATAAGGTGTGATGGTGATCAAACTTCATTTCTGCCCTCATTACATTTCATTCACCAACTAGTGCCCCACCACCTAGACCTGCTATTTATGTTGTATACTGCCTCAGTATCTAGAATCTTATTGACACTCACAACCATGTGTTGGAAATATTGTCATTGATGGCAAAGGAACACAAAGAAAAAACACTATAAATATCATTAAGGCAAGGAGCAACATTAGATCATTAGCGAAGACAAAGGTAGCAACGAATCAGTTAAGGTAGAAAAAAAAACAAAGGCAGAGTCGTGAACGTGCTGGGCAGAGTTGTGAACGTGATTGGGTCAAGTCTTACATGTTTGGGTCGAGTCATGAATGTTAAGCAGGGAAAGTCATGAACATGGGCAAAGTAGTGAACGAGTCAAGTATTCTATGAACAAATAAGAAACGAACGGGCACAACCAAAGAAACAAAGTCGAAAAACCACAACAAGGGAGAAGTGAGGACCGTTGGATCTGAGCATCGATCAACAACGGAGATTAAATTGCATATCGCATATTGAAAAGTTTTACATTTATAAGTTAAGAAATCACAAGTTAAATTATTTAAGTTGTGATGCGATAAGTCACAAAAAATGTGAAATGCGAAGTGCGGGCGATGATGTGGCAAATGACATGGCCCGGACCCCACAAATTGTAGTTAATTTATGATGATCTGGCAAGTTGATGCGACGGATGACGTGGCAAGGTGATGTGGAAAGCTGACATGGCAGATGACGTGGCCCTAGCTTGCTTACTGCACATCGCAAATCACATATGATAAGTTTATTATTAGACGTTAAAATTTGCGAAGTGCAATAAAGAGGCCTAGATGCGATGTAGTTTCAAAGGAAAAAATTAAAGGATTTCAAGTCTGTATGCAGAGCCTTTTCTGTATTAAATCGCATCAGAGGAAGAAAAGGAGATTACAACGTAAAATCTATGGAACACGAAGGGCGATGTGCGATGCCAGGTGGGACCTGATCGTAATTGCAAATCATAAATATTAAAATATAAGTGCAAAGGTAAGTGTTAAAACCACTGAAGTGCGATGTGCAATGCGGTGGGGCCTGATTGCAAATCACAAAGTTTAAAGGATAACCGCGGAGGTAAGTTTTAGAATCGCTGAAGCATGATATGCGACGTGGATGGGACCCAATCGCATACCGCAGTGTGTGAATCACAAGTTTCAAAAGATAAGTGTTAAAGAAAAAGTTAAAGACATTGAAATGCGAAGTGCGATGTTGGCATAGATGCGATGTGGTTCCAAGATGAAATCTAAAGGATTTCAAGTCTGGGCATATGCAATTTGTACATTTTTTCGTGAAGAAAAGGGGCTAAGCACGACAGTAGGGGTCCAAAATGGGCGGTATCCATTACCGCCCACTCCTCCACATGTCACACCCTCAAAATTTCACACCCCCCTCTCTATTATTGCTTACCACCTAAGATCCCCTCTGAAAAGATGTTTCTGCTAGCCTCCAAACCGTTGTTGCATTCGTTTGACCTTTACCACTATTGTTGTGCCACATCCACCGTCATCCCCTCACATCTGGGCTTATGAGGTTTGTGCGCCATTTTATGAGGAAATAACCCAAAACATGACACAAGGAATTGTAATAGAATAAGCCTCGACAAGGTGTGCAAGAAAAGGAGGTCGAGTCGGGCAAAGGGCGTTCATATAGAACAAATCATCATAATTACCCAAATAATGAAAAGTAACCAGCGTTGCACCAGATTTAATTACCAAACGTCAGTTTTCTGAAAATCAGGGCTAGATGATAGAGCCACCATTGGTTACCTCTTCGTGACCATCATAGCCACCTCTAAGCTTACTTTTTTATCTTAAGAAGAGCCATCGAAGCTTTTGGATCCATGAAGAGCTGCCCAAAATTAATTCTACAAGCGGTGCTTTTGTCAGAGATTTCTGTTCAGGCCTTGCATGGCCACACTTTTCCATTTTCTATTAAATTATAATCAATGAAAGGTCGCCGAGTAAGGTAAGGCAACCGACTTAGTCTCTAGATAAATACTGCATACCTTAGTAGTATTAAGGGTTGGAAAATTGGACCCTGCTGAAACTTGCATTATAAGAAGTATTGGAGCACTATAATTGTTTGATCTGGGCATCAATAATAAGAGACCATTCACAGGATTTTTGAGCTATGTTAATGGTGATGTTTTTCCTTTGTGTTAATGTTTTTTCTCTGTCTTTTCATGTTGTGCATCAATTTTATCCGATTTCAAAACATTAATTTTAGATTAATATTTTCTAAGACAACACCTTAGTTATGTGTGTGTTTGTTATCTTAATGTTTTCCTCTAAGACCTGAATGCAGAATTCAAAGACGGTCTACTCTGCATTTCCGTTGAACCTTAATTTCCTCCTCCTTTCCCATTTCATACTGCTAGTAAGTTCCAGTTTGCATATTTAGCTTTGCCTGTGAATGCCCTTGAAAAGTTGATGCACAATTCAACCTTTGACTCCATAACCCAATGGATTAGTCTCACAACTCGATCTGTCCAACCACACAATAAATCAAAACAAAAAACCCTCATAATCTCTATAAATATCCTAATATCAACATGTATAATTATCAATTTAAATCATAAAAAACAGAGAGAGCCCTCTCTGAGTCTAGGAAGGCTAGGTCCTGGACTCTAAAGTGGTTTGATGTTGTCCTCTGTTGTTTTCTCTTGCCAATCTTACAAATTACAAGGCGATAACAGAAATGTTAAAAACAAAATGAAAAGCTTATTTCAAAAATATTTGTGTTTTTACATCATAAAATTCAATTTCCAAAATAATTTTGTAATGTTTATTTCCATGCAAAACATTAGACAACCTATTCTAAAGTGAAACCAGATTGATGACACTAACAACACCAATTAACATCAACATTATATGTGTGGCCCTTTTTCCTTTGTAGCCATTCTCTTCTCAAAAAAAAAATTTCTGCTTCTTTATCACAAACATATAGTAAATATCTAATGATTGGCTCACCTCGGTTAAAAGCGGTAAGTGATCATCAAAAAGGTGGGTAGGAGATACATTTCTTGTATCAATTTTATTTTGTATGTACCTAAAATAATTTCAGTTACACTAATTGCATAAATTATTGACATAAATTCTAAAATGTCTTCATTGTTCATATTTGTATGTCAATGAAAAAAATAATAATTAAAATTAGTTAATATGGTGTGTGTGTGTGTGTGTGTGTTAAATGGGGAAAATTTTAGGGGCTAATATTCGCAGGTAGGCTAATTTTCCTTACTGTTTCAAAAAACAAGATTTGTGAATTTCCATTTTTTCTAAAAGTGATTCGCCAAAATTTAATAGTATAAATACATTTTACTTGAAAAATCATCAAAATTTTATAGAGGATATGTAAAGTCATTATAAATTTTAATATTTTTACAAAAATATCGCCAAGCATTTTACAGACGACATATTAGGGAATAGTAATATTCACCAAGATTTATAAACTTTAAGATAAATTTATATCCTTAAAAATTTCTCTTGTTGAAATAAATAAATTAATTCGCATAAATTATAACAAAGATTAATATAATTCAAGTATGAATACACTATTATTTCTTCCTCCCTTTTAAATTAAGTTGGAAATATAAAAATAATAAGTTCTTTATTTTTTCTAATATTTAAAAGTGTGAAAATGTTACATGAATATGTATATCAACCATATTAGTAAATGTGGTTGTGCAAATAATTTAAAAAGAAATAAAAAATGTAAAATCACTCTCATGAAAAAAGGCAAGTTGAAATCTATAACAAAACATTGGAATCTTTAAATACTATTAAAAACCATTGAAATGTATTGAAAAATGATTGAAAACTATAGGAAAAAATATAAAAAGTATTCACATTATTTAAAAATTATTGAAAACTATTACAAATTATTGACGATATATATGTTACAATGATATAGAATTCAAACATTACTCTTCTTTCCTCCTATGTGTAACATATGCATTGTTTTCATCTTGGCATAATGCTCAAAGAGAAAGGTGGTTAATTGTGTAAACCATCTATGAATTTGACTCTTGATATAGATATAAAGGTCAAAATCTTCTTCTCTCTATTTCCAATATCAATAGTAGCTCGTTTTAAATTCAACCCCCATGATTTGTGTCTAGTGAGGGGACATCTTCAAAGGTATTGTTTACAATTCCTCTAATATCGAATGTTATAGGTATAATGTTTGGAGAAGTTTCATCGAATTAAACACCTATGTACTTATAAAAAATAACCGTAGTGAATAGTGGAAGTCGAGAGGGCTTTGAGCCAGCCATATAGAAGACATCTTGAATATATCCGAGTGCACCATTGACTAACCCAACCTCCACTCACAAGTTACATTGCAGCATGCCATATTTTCTATGGCTTAATAAGACTTCACGTTACAATTCATCATTATCATTGCTAACTATTTTTTTTCATCTAGTATGTTTTACAACACATCTTACAATTGGATAATTCAATGATTTTAGCATCTAACTATTATGTAGAGTGGAAAAATGATTTATTTGAAACAAGTGAACTGCAAAATGAAATTAAATCTTTTCCATTGGAGGCAAGTCAGTGTCAACACGTGACATGAGAATATCCCAATCATGTAGAAAGGGTTTTGCATTTCTAACATTATTTAAAATATTACGAAAAGAGGGATGTTTCATATCATTTCCATGTTTCCAAAAAAATCTATTCAAAGTGACAACATTATCGAATTTTTTCCACAAGACTCTCACTATTGTTTTACCTACATACATAGGTTTATCTTTGAAAATAGGTAGTTTACCAAGGTCACCCACAAGAATCATGGATCTACCACCAAAAGGAGTAGACTTGTTATCTGGGAAAGTTTCTCGTAAACGAGAATCTATCTATATGAATAACCTTGGACCTCTAAAGGTCATTTCAAAAATCAATATATATCAAATGTGCCTCACTTCTTCTTAAAACATTGCTAGAGCCTAGCCATTGAGTGGTTTCATATATTTGATAGGAATTTTCAAAGCAAAGTGTATTGTTTTTCCATGCATATTAAAATCAACAATACCACTTAGAGCGAGCAATAACGATGGACTTCTACAAATTTTAGAAATCAATTACGATCGCACAATCACATGAACCAGAAAGAGAAGGAATTTCAATCACACAACACAAAGATTTATCTGGGGAAATCCTTAGCTAAAAACCCCTCTATATTTATATTACATAAGTTAGAAAATATGAGAACAATACAATGATTCTCTCAGGCTTGAGAGCTCTCTGCACTATCTTTGTTTTCTCACTACCAAACTATGCAAAAGCTTCTCTTGGCACACCATTTTCTCATAAGATCCATGGACGAACTTGTGTTTCCCATTGCTTGGTCTCACCAACTCATGCTCACCAAAACAATAAATAAACTTGTGCCTCCATTCCTCCATTTAAAGGAAATTCGAATGGTTAAAATTAGTGAGTTATTTATTTAAGTAATGATTTATTTTAGGCATTCTTCGGATTGCATGCACCATCTGTACAATTTGGATGATTACATTCTTCAGACTGCATGCACCACCTATACAATTTGGATGATTATACAACTAACAATACACTTCATTTTAACTCCAATATCAACTGGGTCTTTCTCAGAATTGACATGCACGCGTTATTTATGAGTGAATTATCAATTATTTGATTGATCACTACATGTGAATTAAATCTAATTTAATTCACTTGATCTCTCACTAGTTCCTATATCAGTGAGACTTAGTTAAACTAATTTTAAATCAAATTATTAAGTTAATTAATTACAACTCAAAATAAACTCAACCAGGGCTCATAACTTAGTAGGAGACACTCTACATGCCTCTAGTTTGACCCTCAACTCGAATTAATTAAACTAACTAAGTATTCCTAACTTAGTTAACTCGTACAAGTTGTCATGTGATGTGGAATTACAATTTACTTATAATTTAATTAAAGGAAAATTAAATTTAGAAGTCTCTTCTTGTTGCCGTTTTCAATATTTCTTGTTGCAAATTTCAACACTCCCTCTCAACAAGAAAAGAATTCAACTCTATCCCGATCCGATACCTTTGGAATGTTCTACATGCAACATTTCTCTCTAGTTTTGTTGCTACTACAACTTCTAAAACTGAAAAACATCCAAATTGAATCAATTGTGATTTGTATGATGCATCTATCACCAAAGTCTCTAACTTCTACTAAAAACTGAACTGTCTACTAAAAACTCTGTGCTAATGCTGACTTTGCATTGTGCCATATGTACTACTGCCAATTCTACTTCGCGATCCCCAGTATCTGACTATTGCTAGTCTCTGCATCTTTCACTTTGTCATCTGACTACGTCACTTTCACTGATCCATCCTACTATTGTGTACTATGGGCCCCCATATCAAGGCAATGATCCATGATACCAAACATCTCAATGGATCCTGCCAAAATTTCTGCACCCTTGGGACTATTACTTTACATCACCCCGCGTCTCTCCTAGAGGTATGGCTGCATGTGCTCCCTTTGCCTACTTGGCACAAAATTTTCCCCTACTGTAGGTCTCTTATTGAGTGGATGCCACCACTCAATCTCCTCTTTTCTTCTCCAATTGTGGATGCTCCACAACTTGTTGAGACTTCTTCTGAGGCTGCATGTTGAGAGGTAATTCATGCTCCCTCTCAACCACCAAGTCTCTAACATTTCCTTGCTCCTCAAAGATTTGCATGCATCTAGTATCTCAAGTGCATACAGGTTCTTGACTCGTACATTGATCTATTTCATCTATCTCGTGGCAATGTGTCTAAGGAAAACCTTCTCTTTTCTAGATATCACATCGTAGCCACGATCTTCCAATACCGCGATGGAAACAATATTCTTCCTTAGTCCTAGAAAAAAAACACATCTGTGAATCTGGACACTGGAAACTCATATCCGTGGTGTAATTGTCCCGCCGTCACAAAATTTTCTGAAAAAAAGAAAAGAAAAAAAGAGAGAGAGCTGATCTTAAATCGGTGATATCTCTCTCATCTGAACTCCGATCGGCCTACTGGTTTTTTGAATTTGGCTATTTGTTTGAAAGGAATCTAGATCTGCTATTTTTTTTGAAAATTTTCAGATCTGCTCTGCAAAATCGCCACCCAAAAAATTCGTGCAAAAAAATGAAAAAAAAATCCCCAACTCTGCCCAAGAAAATTCTCTGATAGCATATAGAAAATCCACATAGATTCAAATTGATATTTACAATATGCTAAAACAAAATACTTGAATATAATCTACAAATTGCATAAACCAATTATGATCGCACAATCACATGAATAAGAAAGAGAAATAATTTCAATTGCACAATACAAAGATTTATCTGGGGAAAGCCACAACTAAAAACACCGCTATATTTATATTGCATAAGTTAGAAAATATGAGAACAATATAATTCTTCTCTCATGATTGAAAGCTCTCTCCACTATCTCTATCTGTCTCATTATCAAACTGTGCACAAACTTCTCTTGGCACACCTTTCTCTCACAAGCTCCACGGACAAACTTGTGCTTCCTATTGCTTGGTCTCACCAACTCAAACCAACTCGTACTGACCAAAACAATGATTAAATGTGTGCCTTCATTCCTCCTTTTAAAGGAAATTTGAATGGTTAATATTAGTGAGTTCTCTACTTAAGAAATGATTTATTTTAGGCCTTCCTCTGATTGCATGCACCAGCTATACAATTTGGATGATTATATAACAGATAGTACACTTCCCTTTAACTCCAATCTCAATTGGGTCTTTCTCAAAACTCAAATGTATGAGTTATATATGAGTGAATTATTAGTTAATCTAATTTTAAATCAAATTAATTAAGTTAATTAATTACATCTCAAAATAAATTCAACGAGACCTCTTAAAAATAGAAGACATTCTACATGCCTCTAGTTTGACCCTCAACTTGAATTAATTGAACTAAGTCTTCATGTACTTAGTTAACTCGTACAAGTTATCATGTGATATGAAATTCTAATTTAATTCTAATTGTATTAAAATTAAATTAAATTTAGAAGCCTTATTGTTGCAAATTTCAACAAACAAAGCCAACTATACAAGCCTATTTTCAAACCTCAAAAACATAGTACACAATCCATAATTTTTTTTTTTAATGGAATTAAATCAAATTACGTGAATGGCACTCGAGTAAAATACAGCTACGTTCAGGTTCCAGAGCATACGTAGAAAGTGAGTTTGGAAACCTGTAGAAATTGTAACGTAATAGAGCTGAACCCACTGGTATTTGTTGCGTGTAAAATTAATTGAAGTATCGATATATGAATTGCTTGTCAAATGTGCACACTAGTCAAATTTGTGAAATGAATTTTATTGAGGTTTACTGGAAAATGCTTAGGACTGTTGTTATTATGAGCTTTATTGAGGTTTTTGGGTAAATTTCTGGGAAGGCCATGGATTATGAAGTTAGACAATAGCTCAATCAGTGACCATTTATATTAAATGCCTCCAGTCTTGGGTTTAATCAAAGATGCGATTTCATTTATTTCTCAAAACGAGATAAGCAAATAAATCCTCAAATTCCCATCAGATTCTTCCTAGCTTCTGTAAATCAAAGGATCCTTGAAGCATTCACATAGACATTAGTATTACCAAAATAATGGTAGTGCTCGAAGTTGCAATGAATGCGGTCATCGTGACACTTCCTCCATTAAATTATTTGGAGCAGCTTTTCTTCATCGGTGGTCGGCCACTATACCATTGTACACGGCTAGGGCAGTGGCCAGACAGTGTAACTGCAACTAAATGAATGGTCATACTTGCAGTTTGCAAATTTGTCATATTTGCAATGATTACCAAATAAAACCCAAACTTTCTTACCCGATAAAATTAATCAAAAACAAAATTAATATATATATATATAAACATTTTAATAATTTTTTTTTCAACATGTATTAATGGTCAACGCATTACCATACTCATAAATAAAACAATAATACTGTTATTAATATTAATATTAATACTAAATCTATACTATAAATATAATATTCATATATATATATATATATATATATTAAATGGTCGTGTCGCTAGTTCTGCGTAATTCGTGCCCTACTTGCTAACGAAAAATGGTTATTGATAACCAAACTTATGCATTCAAACAATATGAAGTAGCAAATATAGGTTATGGGAGTGGAAAATCTTCCAGTGGCCGTGAATTGATTTTCCTATATGGCACACAGTTTGGTATCTATATGTTGTGATTCATTGTTGAAGCAAAAGTATGCTTTTGAGAATGATTTGGAGTCAGTACTTTAAACATATTGAGTCTGGTCAACTCAATATGTGAAAGTGAGTTTGTTACAATTGAACACTCGAAAAATTCATATTTAAGTAGAGAAACTCTAAGATGAAGATTGAACCAAGATTGAAACTCTAAGACAGCAGATACGTGTGAATTTGTTATTGTGAGATTTGTTATGTAAGTAGTTTTATATTATGTTTGTGAAAAAGTAGGATGATTTTTATAAGCTCAAAGTTTTAATTTTAAAAACTTCAAATTTTTTTTTTTGAAAAAAGTCATGTTGTTTGATAAATTTTTGAAAACACTCAATATCTAGATTATTTTTCTAGAAATTGATGGATAATTCATAGTGAAATCTCTGATAGATGGTGGTAGGTCCATAGGGTGGTTTATTACTTGACAACTCTTATCACAAAAGCCCTGATGAGATGAGATGTCAATATTGTTGATATTCCAAGTTCATCGACAATGGTAAAAGTTAGTTACATTTTAAATGGAGGTCAAGCCACAACTAGAAAATGAGATGGTGAATAAAGAGCGATGTTTGTAAGATTTTAGAGTAGATGTGAGCACTGATAAAGCTAGTTAAAAAGAAATCATTTTTGTTGTTGTAATGCATGTTTTTCAATATTTTTCATATAAACATTAAAGAAAAGACATGAAAATAATGCTTCCATTAATTCCATGGTAAATTTAAAATTAGTTTGAGATTTATAAGAAGTAGTTGAGAATTTTTTTTAACTCATATTTATAAAATTAGAAATAATTAGATGTAAGTTCACCTATGGTTATATTGTAAATAAATGAATGTGTGCAGTAGAGGATTTTTTTTTTGGTTTAATTAGTGTAAACATGTCTGCCCTCTTAATTTCTTTATGATCAAACACACTTTGTACTAATATGCAACATTGTCGTCCGTCCGTGAAGTCATCTTAAAATACGTGTTTCTTGAAATCCGAACTCCAAAAGCATAGTGTAAACTTACCGACAATGTAGGCATCAATGAGGATACTATAAATGATATTTGTGAAGACGAGGGACTCTAGCGTGATGAATACATCACTGTTAAGTATGAAATCATTAACAATGATTCAAATAAAGGAGGAAGAGCACTAGAGTGATGACTACATTGATTTTGAGTATGAAAACATTAACAATGATCAAAATAAAGAAGGGTGGGGTGATGACCACATTAAGTCCGAGTACGAAAACATTAGCAAATTCTAATGTTATGCATCATAAATGATTATTATGTGTTAATCCTTTTAAGAAAACCTTCTTTGAATTTTATAAAGATTCGTGGAGTATTAAAATGCTTATTACTTGGCACTTCTCATATATACAACATCGATTTAGTCACATATTTAGACTTGGCAATAGAGGGGTACATTCATTGAATAATATGTAATCAAATTTAAGAAAAGTTTACATTTACCTAATGAAATAAAATACATTACAAACATTAAGGATGCATTAGGGATAATGTATGGATCTAGAAATTAACTCTCTAGGTTGTCTATACACTCACTCTTTAGGTTTATGTTGTTTATTGTTTAGGTTTATTAAGGTTAACGATTTTGCTTGTTGATTTTTTTCGTAGATGAAATATATTTATTGGTATAGATTTCTTTTTATCATAAAAGTTAAAAGGATAAAATGTTTTTAGATGCGAATTTCTTTTAGTATGTAAAATTTGAAAAAAGATTTGTACTTTGAGAAATTTGATCTTTCTCGATACTTTATAGATTCATGATTAAGTTAATATACACCTCGTTGAAAATGTGAAGTTGGGTTACACTTTTTGCCCTTTTTGAGAAAAAACTTTCATTTTTTTTTTCGGTTCTTCAACTTTCTGCAAACTATAACAATTTTTCTGTTTAGAATTTCATTTTTCGATAAAAATAAAAGTTGTCATAATTTTTTTAACTCTAATATTACATATTTTGAATTTTTATACATTTGTTATATCAACTTAATTTATGAGTGTAGTATTTTTAACAATCAACGAATTCATAAGAAGTCATGTTAATACACAATGTTGTATTCTTTGAAAATTTGTGTTTTTGAGAAACAAAATGTGTTACAACAATTTAGATAGATTCTACTTCGGTTTCATCATATTTACAAAGCCAATGGAAGTATATCATAATTACTAGAATTTTTTGAACTGGTCCAATGAAAAACTGTATATTTTGAATATGCTTCACGACGCAAGAAATTTCTTAACATATAACTTATAAACTAAAAATCTAAAAGCTACCCATTATTGACGACAGACCAATGTAATGTACCATAATTTTTTCAATTTTTTTACAATGTATTTTGGAAGATACAAATTTTGATTTCATTGAATCACATTGACCTTCAGAAATTGTTTGCATCTGTTTTATTAAAAAATTAATTAAAATTAGTAAATATTTATGAAATTCCATGAAAATTGTATTTCCTGAAAGTGGATTCAATTCTGAAAATTCTTGTCTTGGTTAGTGGTTCAGTAGAATGCTTCATGGAAGTTGGTTTTCAAAGTTGTACGAAACGTATTCGTAGACTTGCTCTACATAACTGTGATGAGTTAGTTCGGCGACTTCTTAAACAAAGTTGGCGAAGCTGATACCTGTGTACTTAGACGGCACGTTAAATCAAACGACAAGTGATTGATCGAACTATTTATTAAAATGCGGCCGAAATTTTGCCTTTAGTCGGCGAAATTACCTTCGAGCCTCAAAAACATTTCGCGCCAATATAAATTGTCGCGAAACCATTCATTATTTTCGCATATTTTTTCACGTTTGGTCTGATTTTACAAAAGTCTTGATCTGATTTTGCAAAGAATTATTTTGGGTTTAAGGAATTTTCTTCGAGGTACATTCAAAGCACTTTTCTTTGAGACATATTATTTTCATACATTTGATTTGATTTTGCAAGGAATTTTTTTGGGTTTAAAGAGTTTTCTTGGAGGTACATTCAAAATTTCTTGGAGGTACATTCAAAAGACATTTCTTGGAGGTATGTGATACAGTCTTTTGGGCTTCATTTTTTTTTTTTAAGTATGGATTTGGGCTTAATTTCGAAAGGACATTTTTTGGTTTTGGGTTGAAGTAAATCTTTTATAATGATTTTTTAAAATGAGTTTTTGTGTAAATTTTTAAATGAAATTTTTTTGTAGGACTTGGAAGGAAATATTTTGAACTTCGTTTCATTTTTATAAGACATTTTTTTCTTGAATTTTTTAAAGCAAGTGTTTTGGATTGAAGTATGTATTTTTTGCAAAAAATTTAAAATGAGTTTTTTTTTTTAAATTAAATCTTTTGTGATGTTTTTTTTTAATTGAGCTTTTGTCTAAATTTTTGAAGGAATTTTTTTGAACTTCATACTCTATTATCATGGGAAATCGAAGAAATTGTACGAGAAAATATGATCGAAAAAGAGACCCTGAGGAACGTAGAGAAGAGACGAGACAATCTCGCAAAAGAAAGATACAAGCACTCTCAAATATTGAAGGGGAAAATCAACTTCAACTAGAAGTTGAAACATGTATGTAAATGTAAATATTATGATTTTGATGTATTTAAAATTTTCCTAGTGTAAAATGTGAAGCTTAATTTTTATTTGATGAAATAATTTGAAAAATATTTTGCAATGTAAACAGAGAGAGATATTCCTTAAAACATTGATGATGAGATACAAAATTTTGAAAGAGAAAGTGAAAGAGATATTGAACCAATGATTGAAGATGGTGAAAATGATGAAAGAAATTCAAGTGAAGAAATTGAATCACAAGGTATATATATATATATATGTTGAACACATGCACATATTATTGAAATTATACATATATTTATTAATTTAGTTATTTATTGAATATGTAAACTTATTATGTACTATTCATTCGAATATGTACAGATGAAATCAATGTTGATGACGAGATGTTAGAAAATGTTGACACTCACACATATGGAGATAAAAAAGCTGACCATTATATACGATATCATGTTAACCGCATTTTTGAGAAGTATTTCATAAAGGAAAATGTGACAGTTCAAGCCCAAATGTTGAAAGGTCTCCTATCATTAAGGAAATTAAAAGAAGCTACGACTTTATTGGGTATTCGAAAATCAACAAAAGATAAAAAAAAATGAAGGAAAATGTGATACAAAATATAAATAGTGCTATAAATTCAATTATAAGATCTAGACAGAAAAATGTTTCATTTGTACGTAGAACAATATATATGGCAGTGGTTTCATCGAGTACTAAAGAGAATCGCTTGGTAAAATTTATGGCACGAGCACTAAGAACCTCATGAAAAACTTTGCACAAACATCGAAAATTTTGGTTGCAAATAGATGTAAATGATGAACACGCTTGTTGGAGAGCTATTTGTAGGCAACCATACAAAGATAGACTTGGAGAAAATGTTAAAAAAATAATATATGAATATTGGAAGAACAATTCGCATGTTTCGCCAACTGCAAGGCATGTGATGCAAAGAAGAATAACACGAAATCAGTACGAAGAACATGAAAAAAATTTCTTGGAAACCACTCAGATAGAGTTGTTCAATAAGTTCAAAGAAGAGAATCATGAAATTCATGTTTCAATCAGTGCTTTTGTTCAACAAAAACCATGGTATGTAAAACCTATCACCGTACGCGACACTTGTTGTTGCCGTTATCATGTGGAATTTGAGTTATATTATTACACATTCCTTGATTTCGGTAGAACATTATGGAAGGATTCACCTCCTCCTTCCACTATCCGTGAATTCATATCTCAAATTCTATGTGAAAGAGAAAGCGATGAACTATTTTACAAAAAGAAATGTGTTGGTGGTAAAAAATGCGATGATTGTGGAAAATTGACTAAATTTCAAAACAAATATCGTACTGATATAAATGATCAATCATTGTCCAACATGAAAGTGAAATGGAAGAGATATGAATATATCCATACATCGATTCAAGGTGCAAATAGTGTTAAAATAATTGAATTACGAGAAGAAGAAATTTTTGTGATAGACTTTTTGAGAAAGTTTGAGGCAGAAATTTACAAATACACCAAGCATTCCCATAGAGCTCAATGGCAAGACTTGCAATTCAAAAAATCTTGTGAATTTTTTCCACCAGGGACCATTTTGTCAGTAATTGATTTTGCAGAAAACTACACATTTGTTCCACAAAAATAAATTCAGAGTGAATACTATCATTCTGACCAAGTCTCCATGCTCGTCCATATTCTATATAGACATGCTGAACAAAACATCGATCATATAGAAAGCACCAGTGAAAATCGACATATTATTAAAGAATATCACTTTTATATCAGTGACGATTGTACACATGATACATATTTTGTACAACATTGTTTTGGAAAAATTTATGATTCCTTGAAAAATCATGGAATAACATTCAATGAACATTGGATATGGTCAGACAGATGCGCAGGTCAATTCAAATCTGCACGATCATTCTTTTGGTTGTGTTTTCTTCATAAGAAAACCTGCATTAAACATTGTTGGAATTTCTTTGAGACTGGCCATGGAAAAGGAGAACATGACGGTGCAGGAGCATGCATAAAATGAGCACTTTGAAGATATCAAATGAACCACTCTGCAAGCCGACTTGTGAACGCTAAAGAAGTTGTTCAATGGTGCATCGCTGCTTTAAGCCATGAGACTAACCCATCAAGGGAAGTGCGAAGGTACATTCAATTTAATTTATATTGGAAATCTAATTTTAAACATTGTACATTTATCATGCAATGATTATCTTTGATTGTATTTTGATATCATATTTAAAAATTCTTCTTCTAATTTTCCATATAAAGGTTTTTCTGGCATATTGGAATCGAAGACGTAGATAGATCAATTGGAAATGGCGTTGAAACAATAAATGGAATTTGAAATTGCATTCAATTAAAATAAAGTCGTCCAGAAATGTGTTTGCATTGGATAAAAGAAAATATTCTTGTTTTTGTCATGTTTGCATAGACAACACAAAATCCAATGACGTTTGTGAAAACAAAATGTATGTAAAAGATTGGAAACATACAAAGATAAATACAAAGGGAAAAATGTCCGTTGAAATGTTTGAAGAAATGCAATCAGAGGAGACTACAATATCATCCGATGGTGATCGAGTTTCTAATCTTGTTAGAGGAGGTAACATTTGAATTTCTTTCTAATGATAAAGATCTAGAAATTAATTTGAATATGTATAATTTTGATAAGTTTGTTTTATTGTGCAGGAGATGTTTTTGTTGTAATTGCATCTACTGACAACGATGAAAATGTGAAGTATTATTTGATGCGTTGCCTTGAACGAAAAATGAAATTATTAGAAGACTATAATGATCATGGAATTCCATATGAAAGAGGATCTATTATACTGAAAGGTTACTTTTTCAAACAAACTAATCAAAGTGGGTATTTTGTTTACTTTGAAGACTATGAACTTGATTTCATAAGTTGTTAATATAGTCACTTGGTCTGTGCAGCACACATAAAGTTGATCGAGGCTCAATCAAAGAAAAAAAAGAAAATTAAGAAATGGAAAATGTCAAAATCCAATCATGAACGAATTATTGAAGATGGCATTCCATTGGAATTTTTTTTGATTGAACTGCCCAACAATTTATTCTCTTTGGATTATATGTTCTAGAAATTCTAGTACTCAATTAAAAATTGAGTTGCCTTGTTATGTTATCTGTGCAAATGTTTGCACATGTACAAATTGTCTTGGTACATGCACACTCTAGTATCAACTGAAAGTAACTTTTATATACATGCATTGATGAAAATTTTTACATGTATTGGATATATATACATATATATGTTCTAGAATGCAATTAATTGTTCAAGTAGTTTTACTATGTGCATTGATAAAAAATGTTTCACGTACTCAATATATATGTTATAGAATGCAATTAACTGAAAGTAGTTTTTCTATGTTCGTTGATGAAAAATGTTGCATGTACTAGATATATACACGAACTCAAAGCACGCCCAGTTTTTCTTGTGGGATTTTTTAGTAAAAAGTATCCACAATGTAAATAAATCATCCACAGTATAATTTTGTAAGAAGATTTTTTTCAGACAAGAGATTTGGAGCACTTCCTCGACTTTTGGTGGGATTTGACCCACATCTCGATTCCTGATTGAAAATATAGTACAAAATTTTTCTGTCCAATGGTCGAATATGTTCTATGTGAATTGATGAAAAATGTTGTAGCAATTTATTGGATATGTGTGTGTGTGTGTGTGTGTGTGTGTGTGTGTGTATGTGTGTGTGTGTGTGTGTTCTAGAATGCAATTAATTGTTCAAGTAGTTTTACTATGTGCATTGATAAAAAATGTTTCACGTACTCAATATATATGTTCTAGAATGCAATTAAAACTGAATGTCTTCAATTTACCAATTTATAAATCAACAAGGATACCTAGTTGACTGCATTAATGACATCGACCCCAATTCAACAAACAAATATCTACTTCTTATATTTCCAATCAAAATTAAAGGGATTTATATGGGAAAGAGGTAGAAAGTATAGCCTATGAACTACTTTATTTCATAGGTCAATGAAGGTATCATCATGTGGGAAAATGTTTCAAGAACACTTGATCGTACTTAAAAGTAATCTTAAGATTGTTTTTGATCTTTACATACTACATACTATTGTTTGAGTGAATATTTTTTGAAAACTTACCAAATGTACTTCAACCATCCAAAACTTGAATTTTAAAAACTTTTTGAATATATCAAAACAAATTATTTCACATTTCATGCCAATTGTAGTTCAACTATCCAATAAAAACATTAAGCATTTAACATTATATCACATGCCAAATGTATATTGAAATGGTATCCAAAACTTAGTTTTAATTTTTTTTTTATTATATCACAACATTACTTCACATGCCATGCCAATTGTAGTCTAACGCATTCAACAAAAAACATTTAACATTATATCATGCCAAATGTAGATTGAAACTATCCAAAACTTAAGTTTTTTAAAACTTTACTATATATCATGCAACATTACTTCATATGCTATACAATTATAGTTCAACTATCCAATAAAAACATTTAACATTAGATTGTTGCTATGTCAAAATGTAGATTAAAACCATCCAAAACTGAACTTTAATTTAACAAAAAATTATAGATCACAACATTACTTCATATGCTAAATGTATCGAATCCATCCAAACTTGAGTTTTAAAACTTTTGATTTATATCAGTTAACATTTGCTACGCTATGCCAATTGTAGTTCAACTATCCAATAAAAACATTTAACATTTAATATTATATCACATGCCAAATGTAGATTGAATCATCCAAACCTGAGTTTTAATTTTTTATTATTATTATATCACAACATTACTTCACATGCCATGCCAATTATAGTTCAACTATCCAATAAAAACATTTAACATTATATCACATGCCAAAATGTAGATTGAAACCATCCAAAACTTAACTTTTAATTTAACAAAAAATTATAGATCACAACATTACTTCACATGCCAAATGTACTTCAAGCATCCAAAACTTAAATTTTAAAAACAAAACAAATTATAACACATCATTACATAACATGCCAAATGTAGTTTAGAAGCAAAACATTAATTTATAGATGACAACATTACTAGTAGTTCAATTATCCAAAACTTAAAAGTTTTAAAAACCAAACAAATTATATAACAACATTATTTCACATTCACATGCCAAAAGTACTAAAACCATCCAAAACTTAACTTTTTGGAACAAAACAAATTATATTAACACTGTAATAAAATATGTCCAAAAATTGTAGATCTCACAAGTATCAAGTATCAAGTTATATATATATATGACCGTGCATCTAGATAATATATATTAAAAAAAAAATTAAGACTAGAAATCTCAATCAAATCTACAAATCATGGCCATCAAATACAGATGGATGTAGTGTCTTTCCTAGCAGAGTCTCAATTCACGCACTATCTTGCGAAGCATGGGGAAACTGTACAAAATGCACATACAAACATTAAAATTTGATGTTTTAAAAACGAGTGAGAATATATAGAACTTCATGTAAAAAAAATAAAAAATAAAAAATAAAAAAATTGAAAAAATAAAAAAACCATGCAATACCTCATGAGGTTCCCTCTCCATTTGTTCGCCTGCTACAACTTCCCCCATGGGAACATCTCCAACAGTAAACTGTACAATATACATGTACAGTTATATATATATATATTTCAGATGAAAATACACATGTGTACATATATAAACTTATTTTCAATAATATTAAAAAAAAGTTAGACAACTTGTTCAAATGGTTGAAATGGTGTGGATGTTCCTATCTATGTTGCTAGAGTCCGTGGATTAAAGAAATCTTCTATAGAAACCTAAAATTCAAAATTTTAAAAGTATAAAATAACTCAAGATCAAGATCTCAATTTATAATAAAACTTAAATAAACTTCAATTTATAAATTATAACTTTTAAAAAAACATATATATATTTAAAAGTGAAAAATTGAATACTTCTGCAGGTGAATTTGGGACATCTCCTAAGAGAGGCTCCAAAAGAAAATCTCCAAAAACCTAAAATTCAAAAAATTTAAAATAACTCAAGATATAGATATATATATCTCAATTTTTAATGGAAATTTTTGAGGTGGAATATATATAACTTAAACATAAATTTTAAAAGTGAAAAATTGTCCATACTTGTTGTGGATTTGGCACATCTCCTAAGGAAGTAGAAGGTACATCTCCCAAGGAAGAAGAAGGTACCGCCATCCCAAAAACATCGGATGGAATCGAAATCTGTTAAAACATTTTATTATTATATATGTACATGTACATGTGTGCACAATTATTTATTTTAAAAATATCACTTAAAAAACACTAACATTTGTCAACATATCTTGATGGTGAGACCCATCTTCATTGTTTGAACCAGAGGCCCCGAACGTGATATTAACATTTTTGTCATTCATCATGTGTGACAACTGCAAATGGTGTTTTAACATATAATGATACATTTTTGTTAGATTAATGTACATACAAATAAATGTATACATGTACATACATGTGTATTTATTACAAATTGTACACATGTATGTGTTAAAGTAATTGAACCCTAAGGTCATTAACACATACCGTTCTCGTGCCCTCTTCCTCATGAAGAATTAAGTCTTACCAACCATTGCAACAATTCTTTGCATATATTCTAAGATCTTCAACATTCATGTTGTCAACCTCTTCATTTCTATATTACACAAAATTGGCACATGCATTCTCACGTGCTCTTTGTCGATTTAGACAAAGATCGAGTCCACCCAATCCGCCGTGAACATTGTCGATGATGACATCTCTTGCTTCTAGACTTATTTGAGAAGTCACATCCATCTCCGACTGCAAATTTTTGACCCGAAAAGGTCGACTCACCAATGGCAGCTCAGGGCGAGGCAACTCCACATCTCGCCTAGCACCCCTATGGTCACACAATCGACCTTTCCCCGGACCAAAAAATTCTGACGAAAGGTCATTGTAATTGGGTTTCATTTCCAAAAAAATCTACGTAAAACAATTTTGCAAAATAAATTGGAACCTTGTCGTTCGATGGGAGTATTTCATAGGCCACAAAGTGCCTATCATACAAATAGTGAGCTATATCGGGGTGCTTGAAATATTACACCTTCATCATTTTTCTTTTTGGCCCTTCCTTGAAATTAAACATTGACATCGCCATTTCTTTTGTAACTCTTTGTTTTACATCCTCCCATTTATCGGGACCCGTTACTGTTTCCTTTTTCTTTCTCATGACTTCTACAAATGTATCAGTCGTTGGCCCAATATTTTTGTACACATTTACTAGTTTTCCCAATGAATGTGTAACTATTTCAAGGCTTTGTTGACTCTTAGCAGGTAGAGTCAAAGCCACGAGATCTCTCTGCAAATTTGCATGAAGTTGTTAGCACATTTCTAAGGTGCATTGCGCCATGTTTCTTTCCCATGGTATATTAGAAATATCGGCCGGATAAGTTGTGGTGAGTAGACAACCTTCTTCTTGAATGTAGCGTTCTGCCCTGCGTCTATTTTGACCAACATTTGGAACATTTTTAGCCTCTGCATCAATATATATAAAATTTTGTATATTAGAAAAAACACATGTAAACAAATTTGTACAAATTTAATAAAAAAAATATTGAAATTGATGGCAACCTCGATGTGGTTGGCTAGCATCTTCTCCACCCTGAAACTGTTGAGAACCAGAACGACCCTGCTGAAAACCAGCACCACCAGCCGTTGATTGGCCTCTGGGGGAATAAATATCACCACCTTTACGCAACCTGCTACCACTTATTGATGGCCCTCTAAGGGGATTTGAACCACCACCAACCTCTCGAGAGGAGAGAGAAGCTTCATAAACAAATATGAATTTATAATCAATTGAAAAATACATGCATACATATAAATACACGTGTACATATTAATTGATTAAATTGTGTTAAAACCATACCACGACTGGGTGAAACATGGGCATCCATGGATGGAGTAGAGACCCTTATCTTCTTATTAGCTCCTAAAAAATAAAAAATAAAACTTATTAACAACTAATTTAACTCACAAAGTTGATAAAAAATCAATTCCATATGTACACACATGTATGGAGATTTAATATTATACTTAAATTTACCATGAACGGCTCTCAATCCCTGAACAGATCTCGATCCTTGATCCCCCCCTCTCGTAGAGATATGGGATTGTTAATCTTCGTTATTCATCCTCCATGATATATATATCTACGGTGGACATTTACAATTATTTTTTATATAACAAATTTAAATTAAATTCAAAATAAATTTCAGAAATTTAATGTAATTTAGTATAAACAAATTATGTAAAACACAACTTTCAAACCTCCATGATATATATATCTACGGTGGACATTTACAATATTTTTTTAAATAACTAATTTAAATTCAATTCAAAATAAATTTCAGAAAATTAATGTAATTTAGTGTAAACAAATTATGTAAAACACAACTTTCAAAGCACTATTTGATGTGTGAAACTCAATTTAAGCAAAAAAAAAGTTATAAAAATGCTAAGTTCACGAAGTTGTGTTTTACATGGTGGGAGCACACTTGGTATAAAATTGAAAAAAACACATTGTCATGAAAAAATAAGTGAAACTCCATTTAAACAAAAATTTGTTAAAGCCCCCGCATTTTAATTTCATAAAAATGTGAAGTTCACCACTTGTTGCAAATGTGAAGTTCACCAAGTTGCGCTTTACATGGTGTGGTGGGAGCACACTTAGTATATAATTGAAAAAAGCACATGGTCATTAAAAAAGACACATTTATAAGTACACAACACACACATATCCAAGATATGTTACACTGTCGATCAATAAATTTTGAAGGAGAGCGTCTCAACACTAATTCATCTTTGAGAGATGAATCTTGAATTTTTGAATAAGAGTGTCTCAAAACTAATTCATCTTTGAGAGATGAATCTTGAATTTTTGAAGAAGAGTGTCTCAAAACTAATTCATCTTTGAGAGATGAATCTTGCATTGGCATTGCCCCGTATAATTCTAATTCATCTATTAATTCATCTTTGATAGATGAATCCTGAATTTGCATTGCCCCACGCAATAAATCAACAGACATCTTATTTACATTTTTACAATGCCTTATACTAAAAAATTGAAATTGGCTAACAATATTGTTTGCTATTCCATGCAGTTCTTTTAGCCTCTCCTTATTAACTTGGTACACGCCATTCATCTGGTTGCACACAAATTTAGAATTGGTGAAAACTACAATTCCATTGATCCATACTCCATCGATGTTCCCGAGCCTTCTATCAATCCAATATAATATGCCTCGTTGTTTGTTGTTCTTCCTGGTATATTCATTTTCCTTTGGACGACTTTGCTAGTCGCAATATTGGAAAGCACATATGTAATCACGCATTCCCTGGATTGGGATAGCAAGAAAATTCTATTCATAATTTTCATTTTTCAACCATATTTAATGGTTTTCTTATCCCTAAAAAAAAAACAAATTCAATAAAAATATATATATTCAATTGACATTTATTGCAAATGCATGGGAGAAATGAACAACTTATAAATTTTAGATCTATTCTAGAAATTGACTGTAGGGGCATTTACTAGATATGTTTCATTTCATAAAAGATGAGATCCAGAGGCTACCTGGCCCTTTACAGACTCTGCCTATAGAAATACCATGGATATGAAAATGAAAAACTTCTAATTAGATCTATTCTAGAAATTGAATGTAGGGGCATTTACTCTTAGGTTAAAACCTATGTTTTGTATCAAATCACTTTTGGTTTCAATGGGAAACTTTTATGGCTAATTTGTGTTTTACACGTTGAATATAAAATGTTTTTTCTCTCTCATTGTTTGAGACCATGGATATGAAAATGAAAAACTATATACTTGGTTAAAACCTATGTTTTGCATCAAATTACTTTTTGTTTCTAAATACTATATACATGTTGACTGTAGGGGCATTTACTATAGGGGCATTTAGATCTATTCCAGAGATTGACTGTAGGGGGCATTTACTAGATATGTCACCTCAGCAGATCGAGGCTACCCGGCCCCTTGCGGCACTCTCGCCATCGAACTATCATGATATGAAAATGAAAACTTCTAATTAGATCTATTCTAGAGATTGAAATGTAGGGGCATTTACTAGATTAGGTTAAAAACTCATGCTTGTATCAAACATTTTAAGTTTCAATGGAAAATTTTATGGCTAATTTGTGTTTTACATGTTGAATATAAAAGGTTTTTTTCTCTCTCATTGCTTCCGACCATGGATATAAAACAAAAAACTATATACTTGGTTAAAACCTATGTTTTGTATCAAATTACTTTTGTTTCTAAACACCTTTTTTATATACATGTTGACCGTAGGGGCATTTAGATCTATTCCAAAGTTTTTGAGATTGACCGTAGGGGGCATTTACTAGATATGTCACCTTTCATAAAAGATGAGATCTAGATATACCCGTGTCTTTAAAGACTTTGCTTCATAGAATCTACTACCATGGATATGAAAATGAAAAATTTCTAATTAGATCTATTCTAGAAATTGAATGTAGGGGCATTTACTAGATTAGGTTAAAACCTATGTTTTGTATCAAATCACTTTTGGTTTCAATGGGAAACTTTTATGGCTAATTTGTGTTTTACATGTTGAATATAAAAGGTTTTTTCTCTCTCATTGTTTGAGACCATGGATATAAAAATGAAAAACTATATACTTGGTTAACACCTATGTTTTGTATCAAATTACTTTTTGTTTCTAAATACTATATACATGTTGACTGTAGGGGCATTTAGATCTATTCCAAAGATTGACTATAGGGGAATTTACTAGATATGTCACCTTTCATAAAAGATGAGATCTAGAGGCTACCTGGCCCTTTACAGACTCTGCCTATAAAACTACCATGGATATGAAAATGAAAAACTTCTAATTAGATCTATTCTAGAAATTGAATCTAGGGGCATTTACTAGATTAGGTTAAAACCTATGTTTTGTATTAAATCACTTTTGGTTTCAATGGGAAAATTTTATGGCTAATTTGTGTTTTACATGTTGAATATAAAATGTTTTTTCTTACTCATTGTTTGAGACCATGGATATGAAAATGAAAAACTATATAATTGGTTAAAACCTATGTTTTGTATCAAATTACTTTTTGTTTCTAAATACTATATATATGTTGAATATAAAAAGTTTTTTTCTCTCTCATTGTTTGAGACCATGGATATGAAAATGAAAAGCTTCTATTTAGATATATTCTAGAGATCTGGCTAATTTGTATTTTACATACATTGAATATAAAAGGGTTTTTCTCTCATTGTTTGAGACCATGGATATGAAAATGAAAAACTTCTATATTTAAAGCTATTCGAGAGATTGACTGTAGGGGCATTTACTCTTAGGTTAAAACCTATGTTTTGTATCAAATCAATTTTGGTTTCAATGGGAAAATTTTATGGCTAATTTTTGTTTTACATGTTGAATATAAAAGGTTTTTTTCTCTCTCTCATTGTTTGAGACCATGGATATGAAAATGAAAAATTTCTATTTCTAGATATATTCTAGAGGATAAAATAATTTGTGTTTTTTACATACATTGAACATAAAAGGTTTTTTCTCATTATTTGAGACCATGGATAAGGAAATTAAAAAACTTATATTTAAAAATTATTCGGAGAGATTGATTGACTTGTAGGGGCATTTACCTAGGGTTAAAACCTATGTTTTGTATCAAATCACTTTTGTTTAACCTGGAACCTTTATGGCTAATTTGTGTTTGTATATGTTGAATATAAAAGGTTTTTTTTCTCCTCTGCTACTTACACTGATGATGCAAAAATGAAAAACTTCTATTTAAAACTATTCCAAAGATTTATTGTAGGGGCATTTACTCTTAGGTTAAAACTTATGTTTTGTATCAAATCAATTATGGTTTCAATGGTAAGATTTTATGGCTAATTTGTGTTTTACATGTTGAATATAAAATGCTTTTTTCTCTCTCTCATTGTTTGAGACCATGGATATGAAAATGAAAAACTTCTATTTAGATCTATTCTAGAGATGTGGCTAATTTGTGTTTTACATACATTGAATATAAAAGGTTTTTTCTCTCATAGTTTAAGACCATGGATATGAAAAAGAAAAACTTCTATATTTAAAACTATTCTAGATGTGGTTAATTTGTGTTTTACATACATTGAATATAAAAGGTTTTTTCTCTCATTGTTTGAGACCATGGATATGAAAATGAAAAACTTCTATATTTAAAACTATTCCACAGATTGATTGACTGTAGGGGCATTTACTCTTAGGTTAAAACCTATGTTTTGTATCAAATCACTTTTGGTTTCAATGGGAAACTTTTATGGCTAATTTGTGTTTTACATGTTGAATATAAAAGGTTTTTTTCTCTCTCATTGTTCGAGACCATGGATATGAAAATGAAAAACTTCTATAATAAAATATCCCGCAGATCGTACTGATCGTAGGGGTATTTACTCTTAGGTGCGAAACCTATGTTTTAGACTACAAATCACTTTTAGTTTCAATGGGGAACTTATAATACTCAGGTTACATGTTGAATATAAAAGGTTTTTTTCTCTCTCATTGTTTGAGACCATGGATATGAAAATGAAAAAAACTTATATTTAAACTATTTGAGATTGATTATATTCGTAGTATTTACTCTTAGGTTAAAACCTATGTTTTGTATCAAATCACTTTTGGTTTCAATGGGAAAATTTTATGGCTAATTTTTGTTTTACATGTTGAATATAAAAGGTTTTTTTCTCTCTCATTGTTTGAGACTATGGATATGAAAATGAAAAACTTCTATTTAAAACTATTCCAGAGATTGACTGTAGGGGCATTTACTAAGGTTAAAACCTATGTTTTGTATCAAATCACTTTTGGTTTCAATGGGAAACTTGTATGGCTAATTTTTGTTTTACATGTTGAATATAAAAGGTTTTTTCTCTCTCATTGTTTGAGCGGTCATGGATATGAAAATGAAAAACTTATATTTAAAACTATTCCAGAGATTGATTAACTGTAGGGGCATTTACTCTTAGGTTAAAACCTATGTTTTATATCAAATCACTTTTGGTTTCAATGGGAAACTTTAATGGCTAATTTGTGTTTTACATGTTGAATATAAAAGGTTTTTTCTTCTCTCATTGTTTGAGACCATGGATATGAAAATGAAAAACTTCTATTTAGATCTATTCTAGAGATGTGGCTAATTTGTGTTTTACATACATCGAATATAAAAGGTTTTTTCTCTCATTGTTTGAGACTGGATGGATATGAAAATGAAAAACCTCTATTTAAAACTATTCCAGAGATTGATTGTAGGGGCATTTACTAAGGTTAAAACATATGTTTTGTATCAAATCACTTCTGGTTTCAATGGGAAACCTTTATGGCTAATTTGTGTTTTACATGTTGAATATAAAAAGGTTTTTTCTCTCTCTCATTGTTTGAGACCATGGATATGAAAATGAAAAACTTCTATTTAGATCTAGATTCCAGAGATTGACTATAGGGGCATTTACTAGATATGTCACCTATCATAAAAGATGAGATCCAGAGGCTACCTGGCCCTTTACAGAATCTGCCTATAGAACTTGTAGAAGTTAACACTACCTGTCCCAACTATACCCTATCAAGGGTGCAGAAGACCTGTGGAATCACTCAAACTACTTTACATAGACATAAGGGTGTATAAGAATGCATGTGTTTTACATTGAATATTTTTCATTTTCTTAAGAATCTATTTTCAAAACAATTAACTATATACTTGGTTAAAACCTATATGTTTTTTATCAAAATACTTTTTGTCTCTAAATACTATGTTTTTTACATTGAATATTTTTCATTTTATTAAAAATCTATTTGAAACAATTTTAAACTCTATAAGGTTAAAACCTATGTTTTGTATCAAATCACTTTTGGTTTCAATGGGAAACTTCTATGGCTAATTTGTGTTTTACATGTTGAATATAAAAGGTTTTCTCTCTCTCATTGTTTGAGACCATGGACATGAAAATTAAAAAATTCTATTTAGATCTATTCCAAAGATATGGCTAATTTGTGTTTTACATGTTGAATATAAAAGGTTTTTTCTCTCTCATTGTTTGAGAGGTCATGGATATGAAAATGAAAAACTTCTGTTTAAAACTATTCCAGAGATTGACTGTAGTGGCATTTACTCTTAGGTTAAAACCTATGTTTTGTATCAAATCACTTTTGATTTCAATGAGAAACTTTTATGGCTAATTTGTGTTTTACATGTTGAATATAAGAGGTTTTTTCTCTCTCATTGTTTGAGACCATGGATATGAAAATGAAAAAATTCTATTTAGATCTATTCCAGAGATTGACTGTAGGGGCATTTACTGGATATGTCACCTTTCATAAAAGATGAGATCCAAAGGCTACCTGGCCCTTTACAAACTTTGCCTATAGAGCTATCAAATCACTTTCAGTTTCAATGGTTTGTTTATTGGCTAATGTGTTTTTATCAAATCAATTGGATGCAAGTTATGTGCAGATGATGGATGATGAATGAGGTGATGTTGATCATAACCTTTACATCTATATGATAGGAAGCTTGATATACATAACAAGGTTTAGACTAGATATAATTTTGGAATTTATATCAGTTGGAATATTTCAATACAATATAGTCATATATTACCAACAAACAAATATTAAGATACAAGTGAAAGAGACTACAAACAATGGACTATAGTACCCAAAAGGTGAGAAATTTACATTGACAACATAGAGAGATTCAACTAGGCTTGTGTGGATGACATGAAAAGTACAAGTGGACAATGTATAATTCTACTTAGAAGAGTCTTTGGTTGCATGTTTAAGCAAGAAAGAGTCATTACTTGGACAATGTATAATTCTACTTAGAAGAGTCTTTGGTTGCATGGTTAAGCAAGAAAGATTCATTACTTTCTCTATCTAGAGTAGAAGTGGAATACATAGTAGTTACTTCTTTTAAATGAATATGGAATAAATCTAAAAATGAATATGGAATGAATCATTGTACATTATGATAAATCTTGTATTTAAATTACATTTGATCTATGAATAATATGGAATGAATCATTGTACATTATGAAGAGTCATGAGATCCACATTTCCACCATACTATTTGCAAGTTCTATATGAAGATATGTAGTCTAATAACTAATCAATTATGATATTTGTGTAAATATGAAAACGGTTCTATGATATAAAGGCAAACAAGGGATCAATATAAATTTACAACTTTCAAGTTTCGAGTTTTGAGTTTCTAAAATAACTAAAATTTACAATTTTTAAGTTTCGAGTTTCTAATATATAGATTCTATAATCTATTTGATAAATTGGGCACATGACCTTGACTGCATACTACAAGTCTCTAACACATATTGTAACCTAATAACTGTAACCACTTGTTGCATACCAAACTGCAAACTTAAATTTTTTTGTAAAATTTGGCAGTGATTTATACACAGTGATCTTGGATTCTGATATCACTTATATTTTGAGCGATATTCCAGTGATGCGAGTTTGACAGTGATCTAAGGTGCAAGTTAAGTGATAAAATAACTTATAACAGTAATATATAAATATACCTCTAAAAGATTTATGGACAAGCAGTAATGGCGTATAATAAAAGCAAGATACTCGTAGTATGACCCTTTTATATGTCATGATCTTGGATTCCCTATATCAGCTAGAGTTCGAGCTATATTCCGTTGATCCGTGTTTAGATGCTGATCTAAGGTGCAAGTTAAGTGATAAAATAACTTATAATAGTGATATATAAATACATCAGTACTATGGACAATAGTAAAGTATGACAGTATGCCAGTGATACTCGTAGTATGAATGATTTATATACAGTGATCTTGGATTTTGAAATCACTTATATTCTGAGCGATATTCTAGTGATCTGCAAGTTTGACAGTGATCTAAGGTGCAAGTTAAGTGATAAAATAACTTATAATAGTGATATATAAATACATCAGTACTATGGACAATAGTAATGTATGACAGTATGCCAGTGATACTCGTAGTATGACTAATCTATGTAGTATGACTGATTTATATATAATGATCTTGGATTATGATATCACTTATATTCTGAGCGATATATCAATGATCTGCGAGTTTGACAGTGATCTAAGGTGCAAGTTAAGTGATAAAATAAATTATAACAGTGATATATAAATACTTCAATACTATGGACAATAGTAATGTATGACAGTATGCCAGTGATATTCGTAGTATGACAATGATGATGTGTACTTGTGAGTATGTTATGTGGATGTCATGACAATAGCTCTTTATTGATAGTAATATGGTAGACTTGACAAACATATACATGAATGAATGTGGCTTTGTTGTTATAACAATAGATATATTATAGATATATTATAACAGTGGCTTTGTTGATGCATAGCTTAATGATATATATGGTAGTGACCTAGACAATGATGGATGGATTGACCTGACATTTATGTTTATGACAATATGGCCATGATGTATGACTTCATGAAAGTTATGATTTATGAACACTCCATAAAAATATAACTATCAACAATAGAAGGATATGAGCTACTTACCTGGTGGTTCACTTAACGTTGCCGCAGATGATCAGCAACAGAGCAGTAGCAGCGCCAGAGCAATTTGAAAAACTATAAGCAACACAGCAAAAAAACATAAATTATATCAGAAAATATAATTTACGATAATGATAAAAAAATTCACTACAGAAAACCATAACGATCAACAACAGAAGCTGCTTACTTGGTGGTTCGCTTAACATTGCCGCAGATCATTAGCAATAGAGCGGAAGCAGTGCCAGAGCAGCAGCAGCGCCGCAGCAATTCAACGAACTATCACCAAAAGAGTAGAAGAAACAAAGACGCGTGAAGCAACAGAGCAGAAGAAACAAAGACACGCGAAGCAGTGCCAGAGCAGCAACTGCACCGCAGCAATTCAGCGACCTATCAACAACAGAGCAGAAGAAACAAAGACGCGTAAAGCAGCGCCGCAGAAATTCAACGACCTGTCAGCAACAAAGCAGAAGAAACAAAGACGTGTGAAAAGAAATAAAATTTGCGGACGATATATTTATAAGAAATATTTTGGCCGAACTATTTTAAAAGTTCGACCGAACTATTATTTCGGCTGAACTAAAAGTTCGACCGAACTGTTGTTTCTGGTTTTCCCATCTCAGGAAAAAATTATGTTTGCCCACGCCATCATTGTGCCATCAATCTAAATGGCAGAATGAGTTCGACTGAACTTTCTCATAAAGTTCAGCCGAACTATCTAATAGTTCAGTCGAACTTTCTCAAAAGTTCAGGCGAACTATTGTCGAAAAAAAAATTCCGCCCCCGATTCTCACAAAAGTGTAACCCAACTTCACATTTTCACCCCCATGTTTATTAAAATTTGTGTTATTTCCATTTCTAGTCATGATATGTGGTTTATGCCTAGTCTAAAATACATTAGGTTTTGGGGGGGCAAACGTATCTGCGCTCGATATCTTCAAACTTGTTCTTTTTTTTATTAGTTTGACATCATGTTAAATCACCAAAATTTTGGAAAGATGTCTTCTCTCACAACATTACTTCTCATTTCAATCTGATATTTATGGCGAGTTTGTCAAATTGGACTTGACTGGATCTCAATTTCATGTTATGTTTACCCCTCTTGGTAGAAAACCAACTTATTGACTTTACACTGCCATAATTCCTTCTTTAGATCATGAAATTTAAGCTGAACAAGTTTAAAAATGTGTCAGGGTTGTAGAAAATCTAACAACGAGATTCAATCTGATCTTGTAATGTACTAAAACAAGATATTGAATCCTTCTACAATTTTGCAGAAAAAAACACGATCGTGTAATCACATAAAAAGTAAGAGAAAGAGACAACCAATCACACAACACAAGATGTATCTGTGAAAAGAAAACTGCCTAAAACCCCGCTATTTGTATATTGTATAAAGTCAAGATCATGAAGCAATACAATGCTTTCTCTCTCACAGAAATTTCTGCATTCTGCCAACTGTCTCACTCTGATCTAGGCAAAATCAACCAATTACTTAGCCAATTCTCAGCCTCTGCTTAGCCTGCCTTACTCACACATTCTTGGAGGAATTACATCCCTATTAAATAGGAAAATCCTTCTAATTGATTTTGAAATGCTTCCTTGGCCTTCACATGACTCTATAACTGACTTGTACAATTTTCTAATTATACAACCGATAGTTATCATCCCTTTGACCTCAGTCTCAAATGGGGCTTCCTCAGAACTAACATGCAACAAATATTTATAGTGAATTATCAGTTAACTGATTGATCACTACTTGTAAATTAAATCAGATTTAAATCACTTGACCTCTTACTAACTCATCATTTAGTTAGCACTAGTTAAACTGATTTTAACTCAACTTCTTAAGTTATCTAATTACAACTCACAAATAACTGTAATTGGACCCCCTTAAATCATGGGAGAACTCTACATACCTACTCTCTGACCCTCAACTCGAATTTCCTAAGTTAACTCAGTCATTCTAACTTAGTTAACTAATACAAGTTGTCATGAGATGAAATCACAATTTCTCTTCCAATTTAATTAAGGAAAAATTAAATCAGAAGCCCCCTTTGGGGTGCCATTTCAACACTCCCTCTCAACAAGAAAAGGGTTATCTGCTACCTAATCCTGCCTCTGTGGCATTCAAATTTGATTCTTTTGAGTGCCTTCATCAAGATGTCTACATCCTTCTCCTCTGTGGGAATGTACTCTAATGACATAATCCACCTCTGAACACAATATTTGAGATGGTGATACCGGATATCAATATGCTTGGACCTGTCATGGAATACTAGATTAACCGAGAGTTTGATGCAACTCTGGTTATCACAATTTATCACCGTCAGATCCATCTGATGAACAAACAAACCAACAAGTATATTCCTCATATAGATGGCCTTGAATGCTACTTGACTAACCGCCATGTACTATGCCTCTATTTAATTGGGTGTAATTGATCTCGGTTTCCTATTATACCAAGAAAGTTATGGTGATCCTATGCTGAAAATGCCTCCTGATGTTATCTTCTAATCAGAAGGAATTCCTGCCCAATCTTCATCGGTGAAGCCTTGAAGCTTCACTCCCTTTGTCTGTTTGTACCATAATCCATACTATGCAGTGCTCCCGATATATCTCAACACATGCTTCCCTGCCTTCCAAAAGAACTTGGTCGGCTTAACGATAGCTTGGCTCAGTTGGTTAACTTCGTAGAATATGTTGGGTCGTCTGTTCACCAAATACATGAGTGAACCCACAACTACTTGTAAACAGTAACATCCACTACCTCGCTTGAAGTAGTATCCTCCTTCCTCTAGTTTCCTACAAGAGGAGTCTCAATGGGTTTATTTCCCTCCATGTGGAACTTCCTCAAAATATCCTTGGCATACTTGCTCTGAGATACAAATAGCTCCCCATATGTTTTCCATATTTCCAATCTAAGAAAATAGTGCAAGAGCCCCATGTCCTCCATCTCAAATTCTCTTGCAAGATCATCTTTGCAAGACTTTATGAGCTACTCATCACCTGTCAGTATCAAATCATTGACATAAGGCACAATAATAAAAAACTTACCATCAACCACAATATGATATAGGTTTGCATCTGCTTCATTGTGGTGAAGCCCAACCTGGTGAAATAGCTGTCAACTCTGGTGTTCCAAGCACGAGGTGCTTGCTTAAGCCCATACAATGTTCTCTTGAGTCTGCACACATGTGACTCCCTTTCTAAGGCCTCAAAACCTTATGGTTGTTCAATGTACACTTCTTCCTAAATAAATCCATTGAGAAAGGTTGTCTTTACATCCATATGATGTATCTTCCATCCCATCTGCGTTGAGAGTGCAAGGATGGATCTAATAGATGAGTACCTTGCGACTGGTGCAAAAGTATCATCATATTCAATCACCTCCACTTGAGATAACCCTCTGGCCACAAATATAGACTTGTGTTTCTCCACAGTCCCATCTGCTGCCTGCTTCACCATGTAGACCCACTTGGATCCTACAACTGACTTCCCCACTGGTCTTGGGACAACTTCCCATGCATTATTTCTGATGATGGAGTCATACTCCTCAACCATGATATCAACCCACACTAACTATTGCACTACTTCCTCAAAATAGGATGGTTCTATCTCAATACCTTCGCTCATAAGAGCCATGTATCTAGTGTACCACTATGGGGATCTTCTCTGCCTGTGTTGTGATGTGGGTGCTCCCACATTCTCTCTTGCATCCGAAAATAATATTTCAGCCTCTCTGGTGCGCTTCCTTCCATATCTAATAGATGGCTCTGCATGAGTGGTTTCTACCATTCTTTGTTTCTCTGCTTGTGGATGCTACATATTGAGGTTCATCCTTTGGAGCCAAGATATCCTTGAATGCATGAAACTCAAGCTCCCTATTAAGGGATAATCACATGGCTTTGTCTTCATCAAATTTCACATCTCTTCTGACCATTCTCATCCTATGTGTTGGCAAGTACACCTGATAGTTGTGAGGTGTATCAGTGTACCCCACAAATATCCCAAACTCTGTTGTTGGATCTAGATTCTTCCTGACATCTTTTTTCACATGGAAATAAAAAAATGAACCAAAAAAATTTAAAATATGACACATCCAGACTCTTACCTTAAAAATCCCCCTCTAGCGTACTCATCCCAATTATCCGATGAGGATTTCTGTTCTGCACAAATATTGTTGTATTGCACACTTCTGCCCACAAATGAAATGATAGGTTGTGACCATGCAACATAACTCATGCTACTCCCATAATCGTTATGTTCTTTCTTTCTACAACCCCATTCTGATGTGGGTTATAAGGTGCAATCAATTATCATCGAATTCCTTATATGCTTTATTGTGGAACCTGTTGAGAACGGTCCACACACGTCTGAGTGAAATGTCTCAAGAATCGCCTTGGCTCGACTTTCCTCATCGTGAAAGGTGGCTTTGGTATAATTCCCCAATGTACATCCTTTGCATGTGTCTCTCTGCGCAAGTGCACCCTTTTGAAGTCTTGTAGAAATCTGTTGCATTATCCTCAAAGTGTTATGGTGTAGATGGCCCAACCTCCTGTGCCATAACTCACTGATGTCTCGACTTTCCACCTTCTCTGATTTACTGCTCTCTTTTTTTTGTCTAATTAGATATTTCTATTAACAAAAGACGCGAGTAATTACATCATGGAGAGCTGGTGCGAGCAACATGCATCAACACCAAACCCAGAAAGATTTAAACATAGTTGAAATTTGGAGTTGTTGGTGTATGAAGTTGTACAAAATTGTGCAAGTAGAAACTGAAACAAAAACCCCTAGAGTGGTGTGTAATGGAGATCTTCCAGAGGGGTACATTATGGTTACAAAAGTTGACATACATTGTAGCCTCATGCTAGTGGCCCAACTGGTCGTCGTTGAACTGAGGCCCCTCGTTGGCCAAAAATCACAGTGATAAAGTATGTAGATAACAGTAAGGTAGAAGAATCCCATGCCAAAAAGAAAAACTTGAGAGGAGCAGTAGTTAAGGCGTTTCCTCAGCTGAGTTGGCTTCGAGAATAATTGGCCTCTCCGGTCTGTTGCCTTCGATGATGGCGTCTTGGATAGGGCGACTGGTCGTAGCTCCCCCTGCTTCTCCCTTGAAAATTGGTGTAGCTTCAGTGGCCATCCTTTTCTTCAGTAGAGCATAATGTGGTGAGTCTCTGGATACATAATGATGATGATGAATAGCTCCCACATAGAGCATAAATTTATCTGTGAGAGCATTAATGTTTTTTTCCAAAACATTGTTGCGATCCTGGTGAGCCTGCATGGCGAGACCTAGCATAGTTTTGGTATACCAATGCAACACAGTAGCCCTTCTGAATAATTTATCCCTAGCCCTCGTCAAGCCAGGGTCAGGAATCTAGTCGAAATCTTTGTCGACCTCCTCTGTTACAATGCACTGGCAGACCAACCTAGCCTGGTTTTCCAAATTAGAAACCCTTTCACGAGTGTCTTGATTTACAACAATTTCATAATTCCTAGAAAATTTCCTTGCCGCAGACTTTGCCCTAGTGGTGGGAATCATGCTCGGGGAAGACCAGCGCGAGGAATGGGCTCCCGGCCACAAACACGACCTCTCCCCCACTGAGTAGAGGAACTACTTTGGCGAGTGGTCATACTAATATCATAATTGGGGTTGCAGGGCATATAGAGGCAATATGGACGATGGGCGAAAGGGAATGTGACAAAGGAATAGTGCAAGGAGGGGATCTCAGAAGGAGTACAACAGCAGAGCTATGAGAATAAGCAGAGGAACAAGTATACATATTCATACATTGGAGAGGTCAGGTGAGTTAATGGGGAGTGGGGAATAATGAGCGCATGAGTGGGGTTCAGAGGGTGGTTGAGGTTTCACGTGCGCCAGAGTGTGGATAGGCCATTTGGGCGGCTTGACATAATGTGCCTTGAGGCATTCATACTCCCTCTACAATGATCTCACATAACAGTGGTTGAGATCATGATTATTTTCTTGTAACGAGGCCATGTTCGCCTGAATGTTGTAAGGTATGTTCGGGAAGTCATTTCCCATGATAGTGGCACACTCAGCCTTTAACATCCCCTGTCCAAGCTTGTCCCAAGCCAATGAGAGGAGCTTTTTGGATTTTTCCACACCTGCATTTGCCAACCTGTCAGCCAGCTGGTTACCTATGCGTCTAACAGCCTGGAAGGTTATTCCATTGTCATGTTCAATGTGAGTCTTAATCTTGTTTAGTATTTTGTTGAGCCTCCAACTGTCAGATACCTGTGTAGCATTTTTCCCATGTTGGAGCTTCCTACAAGGTTGGGTAGTGAGATTTACTACTTAGTGTTGTGAAATCCTCTACATTGATTTTATAGAGATTATTTACTCGAGCCCTAATTTTTTTCACCTGTCTCGAGGATTTGTGACAAAGGAACCACTTTCCTTCACTAAATATCACATCATAGCCATGACCTTCCAACATAGCAACATAAACTAAATTATTCTTTAAACCAGGAACATACATGAAATATTTTAATGTGAGTGGATTACATGACTCCTTCTAAAAGGTAAATTTACCTACAATGGTAGCGTTATACCTCCCGTCATCACCCATATTGATGTGCATCTAGAGATCCTTCTCCTCAAGGCGACTGAAGAATTATTTGTTGTTGGTAATATGGAATGAAGCTCCACTATCCAAGTACCACATAGAACCCATAATCGATGACACCATGCATGCGATGAGGGCGAAGTCCAACTCGAACTGTGAAGCCAATGCTTCACCTGATGCTCCTCCTAAGGCCTTCTTGTTATTCTTATTTTTTGTACAATTTGTGGCATAATTTCCAAGCTCATCACAGTTGAAATTTTTTACCTTTAACAAATCTCACTTCTTATCTTCATTTTTGGTCTCATATTTTGAATGGGACACCTTCCCTTTTCCTTTCTTCGCCTTCCTATCCAAGGCACAATTTTCCTCATCATCAGTCTTTGATTAGGATGCATCTCTGGTGCTTCGTTGAATTTATTCTTGTGTCATATCGAACCATAGCCGCTCCCAATCCGGAAGCTTATCCCTCTCATTAACAGAGTCCTGGTAGCTATGTCAGCTCTTGGGAAGGCCTATAACATTTAAGCTCACCAAATCATCTGAGGCAACAATGATCCCAATGCTTCCAAGCTCATCTCGACACTGAGTGAACTTTTTCAAGTATTTTTGGATCGTGTTGCCCTTCTCCATTTTGATCTTCCTGAGCTTGTCTTTCAGTGCCAATTTCCTGTGGTCGCTTCTATTCTGATATAGATATGTCAAGGCTTTCTACATTTCACATGGATTCGCCTTCCCCTGGAGGCTCAAGACAATATGATCTCTAACTCCCTCTAACAAGATCCTTCTCGCCTTTGCTACATTCCTCTCCCATGCATCAACAAGGTGAGCATCTGTTGCTGAAGGTTGCGAGACATCAATGTCTATGAAAGCCTTCAGTTTATTGTCCTTGATCATTACCTCCATTGTGTCCTTCCATGCAATATAATCAGAATTTTCATCGAGTGCATATTCGAGTATCAAGCCATTGAAGACATCTTGATCTGTTGCGGGATCCTGACGAATAATTTTATAAATTTGAACATGATAAAAAAAAACTATGTTCTTCTCTTCTTATTGTGATTCGTGGAGCTCTGATACCATGTAGAAAATCTAGCAATAAGATTCAATTTGATCTTGTAATGTACTAAAACAAGATACTGAATCCTTCTACAATTTTGCGGAAACAAAACACGATCACACAATCACATAACAAGTCAAAGAAATAGACATCCAATTGCACAACACAAGATGTATTTGGGGAAAGTACACTGCCTAAAACCCAACTATCTATATATTTTATAAATTAAATATCATGTAACAATATAATGCTTTCTTTTTCAGAGAAATTTTTGCACTTTGTCAACTATCTCACTCCGATCTAGGTAAAATCAACTAATTAATTAGCTAATTCTCAGCCTCTGCTTAGCCTACCTTGGGAAAAATCAACCAATTACTTAGCTAATTCTCAGCCTCTGCTCAGCTTGCCTTTCTCACACATTCTTGGAGGATTTAAATCCTATTAAATATAAAAATCCTTTTAATTGATTGTGCAATGCTTCCTTGGCCTCCATATGACTCTATAACTGACCTGTGCAATTTTCTAATTATACAACTGATAGTTATCATCCCTTTAACCCAAGTATCAACTGGGCCTTCCTTAGACCTGACATGCAACAAATATTTATAGCAAATTATCAGTCAACTGATTGATCACTACTTGTGAATTAAATCAAATTTAAATAAATTGACCTCTCACTAGCTCATCACTCAGTTAGAATTAGTTACACTGATTTTAACTCAATTTCTTGAGTTAACTAATTACAACTCACAAATAATTGTAACTAGACCCCCTTAAATCATGGGAGAACTCTACATGCCTACTCTTTGAATCTCAACTCGAATTTCGTGAGCTAACTCAATCATTATGACTTAGTTAATTAATACAAGTTGTCATGAGATGAAATTACAATTTCTTTTCCAATTTAATTAAGGGAAAATTAAATCAAAAACCCCCTTTGGGGTGCCATTTCAACAAGAGTCATGACTGAGTATTGTAGGTCACATGCTTTGGAAATTGGGATTCAACTTGACAATCCTTGGACATATTTAGGTAGATTATGCTTTATAAAGTTATCCATTTTTCTCTACAATACCATATCACTGCAAACCAACCTAATAATATACTTTTTTATATTCATTCTATCCAAACTATTTGTCAGTTTCTTATCTCATTCCAAATTTATAACTTGACCATAACGAGTAAGATATTTTTGAAAAGCTGCTCAACATCAAACCCTCAAATGGTAAGTATACTTGGTCGGATAAAAGAGTCGGCCTTGGGCATATTGCAGTGATATTAGATAGATTTCTTGTTCAAAGTTCTTTCCTTCTTATAGGATTAGAAGCTAGGATAAATATCCTCCCTTGCAGTGTTTCAGATCATAAGTCTATTAAACTAGAATTTTCGACCCAAAGAGATTTAGGCCCAATTCCATTCAAGTTTAGCCCCCTGTGGGTCAAGAACTTGGACTTCATGGACAAGGTAAAGGAAAGTTGTAGGATGCCTGTCAAAGGGTCACCTTTCTACGTGTGGGAGGAAAAGCTTAGAAGAGTGAAAGATACCCTGAAAAGTTGGGCCAAAACTCTGCCTAATCTAGCGGAAGATAGGAAGCAATCCCAAGAAAGTCTTGAGAACCATCACTTGCAGATGGAAGATGCAGAAATCTCGAGCGAAACTCTAGACAGGGAGGCCGATTTGCAACAAAAGTTCCATAAAGCCTGTTTGCATGAGGAAAAATTTTGGAGACAAAAGTCTCACAGTCTTTGGCTGAAAGCGGGAGACAAAAACACTTCCTTCTTCCATAAACAAACCCAAGTGAGAAGAAGCTTCAACTCTCATCTCAGAAATCAAGGAAGACTCCATAACCCACAATGACTTCAAGAGTATAAAAGGAGCAGCTTCACTCATTTTAAAAATCTCTACAGTGAAGAAGAAGCTCTGGGTCATAATTCTAATTTTTTGGACGTGGTTCCTTCCATGATAAGCTCTAGGATGAACCAGCAGCTAAAAGAAAAGGTTACTAGAAAGGAAATAAAGGTTTCTCTCTTTTCTATGGAGCCAGACAAAGCCCTCGGTATGGATGGCTTCATGGCTAGATTTATCCAATTTTGTTGGCATATAGTGAAAAAGGATCTGCATAAAATGGTCTTGAATTCCCAAGTCTGTCAGAAAATTGGGGGAAACACGAACTCTGCCTTTCTTGCCCTTATTCCGAAGGAAAAGGGAGCCAGTGCTTTTAATAGATTCTGACCTATTTCTCTATGCAACATAGGTTACAAATTGATAACCAAGGTGGTAGAAAATAGATTGAAAGGTACTATTCCGAATATCATCCTGGAAAACCAAGGGGGTTTTGTTCATGGAAGGCAGATTGTGGATAATATAATCCTCGTGCAAGAGGTGATTCACTCAAGCATGTAGTGAAAATAAAAAGGAATGGTGGTTAAATTGGATCTAGCTAACGCTTTTGATCGTGTTCGACACAACTTCCTATTTGATGTGTTGCTCAAGTTTGGGTTTGGGCTTGAGTTCATTAGTTGGATTCGGGCCTGCATCTCTGAGCCTTGGATCGCCCCTATGGTTAATGGGCAAGTTGCGGACTTCTTTAAAGCCATAAGAGGGCTTCTTCAGGGGTATCCCCTCTCCCCTCTCCTCTTTGTCCTGCAAGCCTATGTCTTAAGCTTTTACCTGGAAAAAAAGTAATTGGACCAAGAGATTTTGGGCCTAGACATTGCTAGAGGAGTCAGGAACATAAACCATGCCTTGTTTGTCGATGATTCCCTATTGTTGGGCGCAGCATCTGTTCATTCCGCTACAAGGTTTAAAGAAGTTATTGATGATTACCGCGAAGCTACGAGCAACAAGCTAAATGAGGGGAAATGTCATATTTATGGTTGGAATGTTTCTATCAGTGATCTTAGCACTATCTCCAGGTGCTTGGGTTTTTCTGGTTCCACCAGTTGGAATTCATTCATTTATCTGGGCCTTTTTATCTTCCAAAAAAATTCCACTAGCAAAGATTGGATCCTGCGGTTAGAGGAATTTAAGATCAAGATTCAGGCCTGGGGATTCACATGGCTTAATCTTGCAGGAAAGACAGTGCTGATCAAATCTGTCCTAAAAAACTTGCCGATATTTCAATTCTTTGTTTTGTTAACTCCTATTTGCATTCTTAAAAAAATGGAAGAGTTAGTTAGAAGGTTCTTCTGGAAAGGAGGTAATAAAAATGATAAGAGAATGCCACTCGTCAGCTGGGAAAAAGTCACCAAGTCATTGCTGGAAAGGGGATTCAACTTGAAAGATTTGCGCACCCAAAACATTGCACTGGGGGGGAATATTATATGGAGGCAAATTGCTCCAAATCTAGGATGGGCTCAAAAAGATCTGTGGAAGAAATACTTCAGTGGGCAAAGGAAACGGAGTTTGGATAGAACTCCCCCCACAAAAATTGGATTGAAATTCCATAAGCTATGCGTGCAAGCTATCCCTTTGATTCAACATAATGCTTACTGGATTCTGGGAAATGGTAAATTGATAAGAATTTGGGAAGACAACATCATGAATGAGGCCCCTCTTGCTGATACCCTTGAACTGGAAGAGCTGCAAAATTGGATGTCGAACTCTGGTTTGAATACACTGTGGGATATATCATTCTAGGACGATAGCAATTGGGTTAATTGGAAGCAGCTGGAGGTTTCGACGGGGCTGAAGTAAGCTTGGAAAGACCTTATTTCAAAATTAAAATGGAAGGTCCCGATCCATGCTAGGAGTCAGGACAAGAGAGTGTGGGGCTCTCGCTCTGGGAGCTATACGGTGGCGCAGGGATATGCTAAGTTGAAGGAATTTTCGCACGTCCCGACCTGTCCAACAATTTGGAAGGGATTGCGGATACAAAAGAACATTTCAAAAATCTATTTCTTCAGCTGGCTCTTGTGCCATAACAACATTTTAACAGAGGATAGGCTTAAGAAAAAGGGATTCCAAGGGCCCTCTAGGTGTTCGATGTGCCTTGGAAATGAGGAGAACGCCCACCATCTTATGTTGGACTGTAATTTTGCTAAAGAAATTTGGGGAGAGGTGCTGAGACCTTGGGGAAATAATATTGTGATCCCCTTCTCCATCGTAGATCTGTTCGCTAATTAGTTGCATAGCTATCCGTGAGACTTCCCAAACAACAATGGATTTAAGGCTCCTTGGCTTTCCTTGCTAAATATTGTTTGTTGGCAAATCTGGCTAGAAAGAAATAAGAGAATCTTCCAAGGAAAATTGCAGAATGCTAAGGTAATTATGGCCAAGATCAAGAGCCTATTGAAAGATAATTTGGTTGAGCAGCTTGAGGAAAAAAACTTAAGCCCTCGGGATTTGGAGTGGGGTGGTATGATGGACCTTCATTTTTCTATGGCTGAAAAGCAGAGTAGGACCAATAAAGAATGGAAAATCAGACTGAACGAGAATGATTTCTCCACTTGGATCAAAAAGCAGTCTAGTTATACTCTATTCTTTGACGGGGCAGCCAAATGCAATCCCAGAAAAGCTGGGGCTGGAGGTGTCATCAAGAATTTGGAGGGAAAGATTAAGCACAGTTATGCCTGGGGCTTGGGCCACTATACCAACACCCAAGAAGAAGCATTGGCCCTACTGCAAGGCCTCAAGAAGTTAAAGAATTTCGACAACAAAGAAGCGAATGTTATTGGCGACTCCCAATCTTTAATAAAAAATTTCGTGGACAACACTATTCCTCAGGACCTCAGGTTAGCAAGATTGGTCACAAGAATTAAAAAACTGGTAAAGTCTATTCAAAGTGTTAGCTTCTTCCATGTTTTTCGGGAAAATAACAAGGACGCAGATTTGAAATCCAATAGAGTTGCTCTTCTCTCTACCAACACTCTTCTAAGAGACGGGGATGAAGAGTGGGATTTGATCCCTTAGTTTCTTGTCTTCATGTTTTATTGTATTTTGCTGCAACAATTTGTTTGTATCCACAAGATAGGGAAAATCTCGGAGATAGATTCGAGTACCAAAAGTAAGAAGCATCAGCATATGAGCATCCGGGTAATAGAGTTTCTGATAGATGAGGAAAACTAGACTTTGGTTCCAAATTTTGTAATCCAATCTAAAGCATTCAAGCCAAGGTTTTAATATAAAACTATAACTGTTTCTGTTAAAAAAAAGAAAAAAAAGAGAGTTAATTAACAAAAGTAAAAAGGAATAAATTAACAAAGAGTTAAACTAAGAAACTACAAAAATTAGTAAAGTTAACAAAAATTAAATAAAACTAAGAAAAACACTAAATTAAATAAAGTTAACAAAAAGTAAGTTAAACTAAGAGAACACTAAATTAAGTAAAACGTAAGTTGCATGTTGACATAGCGAATGTGTGCATGTGGTTCCCATCCCATCGTTTGGTCTATTTAATAGACCTTGAGGAGGATTCAGAGATCATTCTTTCATCCATTCTCTGGAGAGAAAGGTATGGTGAGGCAAAGGATACCCTGGTAGTAGTACGTTGATTGAGGGCTTGGGGATGGCCAGCTCTGGAAATATCACATACAATTGAGCCTACGGTTGGGTGGAGAGTTTTTCCCAAAACCTTGTTACGGTTAGCAAGATTCAAATAGCATTCAACTTTGGAGTCTCAAGTAATAAATATCGCCATTACAGGTAAGTCGTCTTGCTCATGTTTCTAAAAATTCTATGATAATTAGCTAAATAATTTTTGGGATGATTATTAATATTTTATGTGATATAATTAATTGCATGTTAAATTTGGGGTTGTTACAGAAGAAGTGAATGTACTAGAGAGACTTATCATAATAAAGAAGAAGAAGTTTTGGAAGCATATTATGTGTCTTTTTGTGTTAAATCTTCTTATTATCTGCATTGCAAAGTTGTTTGTATGCTTTATGTTGTGTTTTAATGATAAAGGCGATGTGCGCACAAATATTTATTGAGGAAATATGTTTAAATTATTGAAGTAAATATATACATACACGTTGTTCAGAATAAACATAAGGAAGAATTTTAGTAGTAGGTTCATAATCCATTGTCCCTCTGGATGCAGAAACCTGGTTTTGACGTTCCCCAATATTGCCTCATATGAGACTGCGATCTGCGTAATAGGTCATTTCCAAAAGGGCCAGTAATAGAGGGTTTTGCTAGTGCACAGCTAACTCTGAACCTGGGTCAAGCCTAAACGAGCCAAAAAATTGTTTCGTTGTCAAGATAGGGATATGTTTGATGGATATGTGGATGTGGCATCCTTAAAGGAAGGAAATACAATATTGGCTAGATCTGAAAGAGCGAGAGTTCGCAGTTCAATAAAACATAAATCTGCGACTATCGACTAAATCTTGGTTGCAGAGGTATCGTTTCACAAGACAACATGATATTTTCTTCGTGACATTTTTGAATGAATTGCATGAATGGTTATCAAGGTTGGATGAGAACAAGACCTGTTTTAAGAATGACGAGGCTACTACGTGTAACCTTGAATTGTTACAACAACTCAAGGAGACTGATAACAACATATCAAGAGTTTTTTATTTATGGATCGACAATAATTTCGGAGGATTTATCACTGAGTTCATGACAGACACATTAGTATCTTACAAAAAGGTTAAGCGAATATTTTTCAAGGGTCCACGAGGTAAGTATCTGAATTCTTTGAAATTGTGGTTTAAAATGATTTTATGTGAAAAGGGCATACTACGAATGTAGTTAGATTAATGTTTGGAAGAAGTAAGTTTGGAGCTACGAAAAGTGGAAATCGATATAGAGTAGATCGTGAAAACTTCATTGAGACTGATTACAATTTGTTATTGGGTGAATCTGAGAGCAAAGAGGAAAGAAGTAACCCTGCAACCCTTAGGGGTATGTCACAGTTACGAGTTGACAATAATTAGGGCACCTCTAGGATTCTCATCTCGATACTCCCCTTGCCCCCCATCCCCCTCCCATAATTTCCCTCCCCCTCCACCTCCACCACCCCCTCCCCCACCCCTTGGAAATATAGCCAATGATATCAAGTTACCTATCTTTAGAGGACTCAAATAAGAGGATCCTGAGCAATTTTGTTTTGTAGTTGAAGTAGTATGGAAAGCAAGACATATTACTGACGAAGATATAAAGAAGGCACAGATTTTCACCACGCTACAAGAAAAAGCGCTGCAAGAAAAAGAGCTGACATGTTACATCAAATATTCTAAGACAAATCAAGATGATTCACTAGATGATACGAAGAAAGCACTGACTGCATAATTTTAGAAGCCAAAATTGCAGTCACAATGTATTACTGAACTAAAGGAGATCAAGAAGCTAGCAAATGAATCTTTTTGGGAGTTGGATCAAAGGTTCAAAATGTTAATGGGACAAGTGAGCTTTAGCATTCCCAAAGAAAAGCATAAGGAGTGGTTTATAGTGGTGTTATTACCATATATCATGCCACCTTTGACACAATATAAGATATCAACACAGGCTGAAGCTTTGGAATTTGCGATGAAGTTGGAAGCTTTTCCGGTCATAGATACAAATGTAGGAGTAAAACACATCCAGAGTCAACTAGAAAGTTTACATTTGGACCTACATGATCTAAAGAAAGGTGAGGAAATCATGCTAGATATTCAATTAGAAGTATGGTGTATAAACTGTAATGCATAAGGCCATTATAACGAGAAATTCCATGTGTTCAGAGAGTACATTGATAGTGGAGCACCAAATCCATTGAATCCAGTATCAAGTGTATGGTGTGACATATGTAAAATTGCAGGTTAACATCAATCGAAGGAATTCTATTTGTTACAGAAGTATGTGCAAACTTTGAAGCAGTTGTTTTGTAACTTATGTAGATAAGTGGGGCATAATGAGAATAATTGTCGTAGTTATGATTTGATGATGGAGAAAACTATAGGAGCTTATAGAATGAAAGTTGAGGGGCGTGCACAAAACGATCAAGGCTAACATGATGGTTGTGGAGGATTCCAAGGATGAGGACGAAGACGAGGAGGCATTGGTCGAGGATGTGGCCAACTTATTTGTTACAACTGCAGAGAGGCATGACACTTTGCTTGGGACTGTCAGAATCCTATCTCCACCTGTAACAACTGTAAATATTTTGATCATGTGATAGAACAATTTATGGTCCTTAAGGCGAAGATTCAAGAAAAAAAAAACCAGCAACCCACACAAAATATGTATATGATGACCATTGAACCAAGGGAAGATGACCTGTGCATCAACATAGTAATAAGAAGTGGTGCAACGACAGGATATGATAAAGCCGAAGGTAAGAAGTCGATGGAAGACACATGGTTTAGGAAGACTGCAGAAATAATCCCTGGATTCAGTATTTATGAGGAAAAAGAAGCATTCCTGGAGCCAAAGTGAAGTTTCATGGATTCAAGAGCTTCAACATCTAACGCGCAGCCACTAAAGAAGTTTATATCAAATAAGGACAATGCTAAAGTAACTACTCAGCTTAAAAAAATTGATCCATCAATATTAAGATCATTATAGCAGACCTGCATGAAGCTGTTGAGAGATCAGAAGGTTGTTCAAGGACTTTAGGAGCTGATAGACTCTTGCGCTGGTAAAGAAGAACCATGCAATGAGCAGTGCACAGTAAACAAGTTGCATCAACATAAGAAGAGAATAGGAAGTGAAATGAGACTAACTGTGCATATTGCAGAATATGATATGGATCAGGTAATCATATGTTTGGGATCTGATTCTAATGTATTACTTAAGAAAAGCTGGGAGTGAATGGGAAAACCAAAGTTTCAATGGTCGCTGATCCAGTTGAGGTTGGCCAACCAGTAGAAGATCATCCCTATTGGAAGGATATCTGGCATTGTAGTATATACTGAAGGAGTGAGCGTTGTTGCATATTTCAAAGTAATTGAAATTGTAGATGATAGTAATCCATATATGGTGCTACTTGGATTAGATTGGGCTTTTGGTACTGACGCAATAATAAATTTGAAGAGGAGACAAATGGTGTTCGAAAAAGGCGATCTGAGGGTCATTGTTCCTTTAGACCCATCAGAAGGAGTGTAGTATACAAAGCCTTTCCACAATGAGTACTGCGATGTAGATATTGATAATATTTACAAGATAACAACTAAGTAGGAAGATTGGATTAATACAACTACAAATGGAAGACTAATCTGGGAACATGATAGTTCTTGTACTTCATATTCTGAGGAAGAGATGGAAAATTTGAAGAACAAGCTACATGAATTATCCACCAAACGATGTAACATCATCACAAGATCACTTCGCTGCATAACTTCAGAGGTATGTGATCTGCCTTATTATGATGGGATAAGAGATGTAAGTATTTTTCTTGATAAATTTCAAAAGGAAGTACCAGAAGAACAAAGGTTCTAAGGTTTGGATGTAGCACTGAGGTCTCATTGAGGTATACACCTTCTAGATGGTGGGGCACTCAGAAAGCGAATATTGGGAGTTGGAAAGAATATCACAGGCTTATGAAGATCAGATTTGGCCTAGTAAAAACCAAAATCGAAGTAAAATATGATGGCAAGGCTGACCCTCCGGAGCATAAGTTTCGTTGGACTTCAGCTTTGGGAGAAGATCCAAAACCAGAATGGGTACATGTGTTCTTTCACACATTGGACATGATACCTATGAATTGGTATCTTGAAACATAATTGCGACATGGAATGAAGAACTGGTTGAATTGGTGGAAGGGTTCCTGTTGACATTTAGTTTTGAAGATGACTATTCGTGCATTGATGAAGCCCTTCAGGGAGTTAGAGCAGGGTTTTTTAAGGATACAACTGCTCTAACTTGGACGCATGATCAGGAGATCATGTCCATTGCTAAAAAATGCTCAAAAATGAAAGTGCTCAAAAGTGTTTGCAACCTGAGAAACCGGAAAGGTATCATCGCTGTGATTCTGGCGCCGTGAACGATTCGCAAAACAGAGGTCGTATGCAAAAGTTATTAAGGTTTGAAAAGCCCGGTAAACTCCAAAAAAATGACATTTGACCCAGTTTGACTTGTATGAAAAATTTCAAAAAAAATAAATAATTTGAAATATTTTTTTATATTAATGTTTCTTGGGCCAATGAGCGGGTGCGAAATCTTCCATGTGGCCCCATGCTGGAGGTTGAAAGGTTGTTGTAAAATTTTTGGATACCATGGGATTCGAACAGAGGACCTCCCGCACCCGCACGCACGCACCCAACCGTTCCGCCCACGAGGTGTTTCTTACCCCTAAGGGAAGTCACTCATATTTGAATGTTAATACAATTTGTAGCGGGGGTTTGGGAGGCCAACCCTTAAGGGCCAACCCCCACCATATGTCCACGCGCCTGTGACCATGACCCTCCCTTCAACTGGCGGAGGCTTTGCAGTTTAATTCACATGGCACAGGTGGGTGTTAAATTACGGTTACACTAAACGGTTAACGAAACCATGTTCTTCGGGGTTCTAACCCTTAAACGGCGGCTGCAAAACCGTAATCAGAAATGACATGTGATCACCGCCACTTGCATTAAATGTAATTTCCAGTTTGACCGGCAGTTTCGGCTGGAGAACCTCCAGAAACAGTGGAAGTTTCCATTTTCGTCGGTTTAACTAGAGTTCCTTCAGTTTTGGAGGAGCTTTCTTAGGAGTGACTGGGAAAATTACTATTTGGGTCATAACTCTTGGATATTTCGACCATTTTTTGATGAATGAATAATCATTTTTGGCAATTTTGACATTCTGAAAACATTGGCAGAGGTTTCAAAGCCTTCAAAGGTCATCTTGTGTAGGTTTTTCTTCTGGAGAGGTCAAGGAGCCACTAGGGCCACTAGGGTGTTTTTAGTGTATTGAGCATCCATTCTCTGTTTTCTGCAAATGAAAAGTCATTATTGACTAATTCAAGCATTCTGAAGCTATTTTTATAGAGAGCATAACCAATTGAGGCTTTTTATCACATGTACTTACCATTTTTGAGCAATAATATATGAGGGACATGCCATTGGGAGATGGACCAACAGATGTAGCCCAATAGGGGTAAACTGCTTCATCAAATTTTCTGAGTATTGTTACATGTGATGTTTATTTATATATTATATACTGCTGCAAAGTGTTATACAAGCTAATTTACATGCTTTAACCTCACATAAAAATATTTTTAACTAAGTTAAAACCATTTGTTTCACCTCCAAACTTCAGTGAACCTTATGCACACAATTTAATTAATGTTTGGATACTTAGCATAGAAAAAATAATACATTCCATTCAGATCAAGTTGGTATCAGATCTTGTGTTAAGCTAGAGTATTTTCTTTGTTTAATCTTTGTGCAAAGGATTTGTTTAACCATTTTCAAGGGTTTTAATGCTTACTAGGTTGAAGCTTAAGAGAGGAGAAGTTCAATTGGTGAAAGTTCAAAGTAATCCTCAGCAAAGGAGGGCAAGAGTGCCATTATCTCCACCTTCAATTTCACCTCAAAGAGGAGAAGAAGAAGCCATAAGCATGAATTAAAGGGAGGAAGGAACCCATGAAGAAGTTGATCCCAAGGAGGAAGACAAAGTGTTCAGGAATGCATTCCTTGACATGACTGAAATGGTGAGAGTTCTTTACCAAGAAAGAATTGAGAGACTTGAAGGAGAAGGATCTAAACTTCACAAGGAAGGAGAAGGATATTCAGGAGGAATGAAAGATGAAGATAAGTCAAAGAAGGGAAATGGAGGAAATGGAGATCCACCATCCTCACCCTCATCCTCATCATCATCGTCCTCTACTTTAGTGAATCAATCTCACAAGTCAAAGAACATTGGTAAAAGTAAATTTTTAAAAATTGATGTTAAGTTTGAATTGCCAATGTTTAATGGTGAATTCAAAGCAGAAAAACTTGACAATTGGATTAGGTAGTTGGAGGTTTATTTGAGAATCCAGAACCTTCATGATGACGACACTAAAATTCAACTAGCTTCTTTGAGAATGGAAGGTGTAAAACTTGTTTGGTGGGAATCCAAGACAAAGGAGGAGATCAAAAAACATGGTAAGATTATTTTATCATGGGCCGATTTCATTACTACAGTAAAACAACAGTTTTATCCATTAGCTCATTTATAGAAAGCTATCATGAATTGGAAAAATTTCAGACAACTTAAAGGACAAAATGTACAAGACTACACCCAAGAATTTAGGAGAAGAGCTCTCTTATTAGGGGTAGATTTGCAGAGTCATGACACTTTGCTGAAGTACATAGGAGGCTTACATAGCTACCTTAGACATATTATCCTCATGTTCAATCCTACTAGTTTAGACGATGTTTATGTTCAAGTCACACATTTAGAGGCTAGAGGGAAAAACACTTTCGAAGAGGGTAGGAACAAGCCTTTAAAGGGGAAAAACAAAGACAAAACCTCAAAAGGAAAATGAAAAAAGAATGCATCTGTCAAGAAAGAGGGAGAAAAAGTGGTTTGTAAACACTGTTCAAAAGAGCACCATGAAGAGAGAAATTGTTGGAAGTTACATCCTGAAAAAAGAACCCAATTTAACAGAAACAAAGGGAAGCAAAAAACTGTAGCTACTACACAACAAGACTTAGGTGATGATTCAGGTGAAGAAACCAAAATTACAGCCATGGGTTTGAAGAACATGAAGGGAAAATAAACTAAAACTAAACCAAGTACTAGCACTTCAAATTTTCATGTACAAGCACCAAATGAAGAAGAAAGAATTGAATTGTTTCATGTGAGGGTTATTTCGAAACATACAAAGATTGACACATTGTTTCACAGTGGGTCACAAGTGAACCTTATCTCTGAAGACTTAGTCAAGAAACTAAATATTGAGACCATTACACATCCAAAACCATATCCACTTGGTTGTATTTGTAAGGATGCAAACTTACAGGTTTCAAAGAAGTGTATATTGCGCTTTGCAATTCCTTCACATTTTATTGACATGGTTGAAATAGATATTGTTCCGCTTGATATTACAAGAATTGTTTTGGGAAGTCCTTATTTATATGACAGGAAAGATATCTTCTATCTCCATTATAACAAGTATCATCTATTCAAATATGGCAAGAAGTTTATCGTTAGAGAACATCGCAAGAAGACAAACATTGCTATGGTAAATGCTGGACAGGTAAAAATGCTAGTGAATTCTAGTAAGAGTTTCGTACTTCTTATGATTAAGCCTAAAGCTAACGTGAATCATGAGTCATTTGAATATTGTGATCCCAAGTTAAAATCATATTTATATAATGTATTTGATGCACATCATGAGATGTTTCAAGAGCCAACAGAATTGCGTCCTAAAAGGGAGATTCGACATGAGATTCAGTTGCAACAAGATTTTCCTCTTCCAAACATAGGAATGTACCACATGTCTATCGTGGAGAATGTTGAAATAAAGAGGCAAATTAAAAACTTGTTGGACAAGGGACTCATAAGACCAAGTACTTCGCCATGTGGGTCACCAATAGTGTTGATTCCAAAGAAACATGGAACTTGGCATATGTGTGTGGACTTTAGAGCTTTGAACAAGATTACAGTAAAAAATTGTTACCCACTCCCAAGGATAGATGATTTGTTAGATCAGCTGAAAGATGCTAATTTTTTCACTAAATTAGACTTACGTAGTGGATACCATCAAGTTAGAATTACAGAAAGTGATATTTGGAAGAGTGCTTTCAAAACCAAACAAGGACTCTTTCAGTGGCTAGTTATGCCTTTTGGTTTGTGTAAAGCACCTGCAACTTTCATGAGTGTTATGGATGATGTTTTGCGTCTATTCCTTGATGATTTTGTTATAGTCTATTTAGATGACATATTTATTTTCATCAATACTAGAGAAGAGCACATCATGCATGTTAAGAAAGTACTTGATGTTTTGAGGAAAGAGCAATTATTTCTTAAGATGTCTAAGTGTGAATTTGGAAAGACTTCTTTGGTTTATTTGGGACATATTGTAGGAGGAGGTGCATTGAGAATTGATCCTTCTAAGGTAGAAGCCATTGCGAATTGGCCTACTCCCAAATCCATTACAAAGGTAAGAAGTTTTTGGGTGCATCTCAATATTGGAGAAAGTTTATTGCTAACTTTTTTGCCATAGCAACTCCTATGCATGCAATGACAAGTGTGAAACGTGCTTTCCAATGGGGAGGAAAACAACATAAAGCTTTTTAATCTTTGAAAGAGAAGATCAGTTCAACTCTATTCCTTGCTTTACAAGACTTGAGACAACCATTTGAGATACAGACTGATGCTAGTGATTATGCCATGGGCGCAGTTCTCTTGCAGCATGGTAAGCCTATCGCTTTTCATTCTAAGACATTTAATGATGTTGTAGTTAATTATCCTACATATGATAAGGAGTTGTATGCGTTGTTTCAAAGTGTCAAAAAGTGGAAACAATATTTGATGGGTAAAGATACAGTTGTACATACTGATCACCAACCATTACAGTACTTGCAGTCGCAAAGTAAATTGCAGCAATCACGTCATTTCAGATGGATGGGTTTCCTACAACAATTTCACTTGGTAATAAGGTACAAGAAAGGTATTTTCAATAAATTTTTTGATATGATTTCAAGGCCTATTATTAGTGCTTCTACTTTGCTTAAGAATGATTCTATAGTACATGAGAGTTACATAAAACACTATGCATCTGATGTTGATTTTAAGGATGTGTATGCTAACTTTAGTGAAGGGAATCAAGTTGAAGAGAATAACAATTTTTTGTTTCATTTGGGCAAGTTGTGTATACCACAAGGAGAGAGACTAAGTGTCATCATAGAAGCTCATTCTTCTCTTGTTGTTGGACATTTCGGGGTAAGAAAAACAATGACACATTTACGGGGGTATTGTTATTGGCCTCACACGGTAGATAGTGTTTCACGTTTTATTAGAGGTTGTTCATTGTGCGCTACAAGAAAGCCTAGAAATAGGAAGCTTGGGTTGTACACGCCATTACCGGTACCATCAAGGCCATGGGAAGTGTTTCTACAAATTTTGTTGGAGGTCTACCTATGTCTAGAAAGAAGCACAATTATTTTTATGTAGTAGTTGATAGATTCAACAAGATGTGTATGCTTATGCCATGTTAGAAATCTATTACTGTTGAACAAATTGCTGAATTATATTTTCAACATGTATGGGTTCATTATGGTTTGCCTACTTCTATTGTTAGTGACAGGGATTCTAGATTTGTTGGGAATTTTTGGTCCAATCTTTGGAAGATGATGGACACCAGGTTGAAAAAGAGTACTTCTTTTCATTCGCAAATAGATGGCCAAACCGAGGTACTAAACATAACCATTGTGCATCTTTTGAGATATTATTGCAGCAAGCATCCTAATTTGTGGGATAAGCATATGCATTACATTCAACACGCTTACAACTGGGCCAAGCACTCTTCTACAAATACTTCGCCTTTTGAAGCCTGCTTTGGGTATTTGCCAAAGTCACCTCTAGATTTCATTCTTGAGAAGGATGTTGCCATTGATGGGCATAGTGACATTAACAAAGCTCACATGTTCATTGAGAGAATTTAGCTTATTCATCAGCAAGTTCAAGAACGGCTTGAAAAAATTCAAAGCAAATACAAGGAGAGGTATGACAAACATAGAGTTGATCACAAGTTTCAAGAAGGAGACGAAGTATGGTTGCACATAAGCAAAGAAAGGATGAAAGGAGAAGGTAAAAAGCTGAAGCCTATTCATTATGGTCCATTCAAGATTATTAAACAAGTTGGTACTAATGCATTTAAACTTGACTTTCCTTCATATATGCAAATGTATTCCGTTGTCAATGTGGAGAATTTACGTTTGTATGAGCCTCAATTGATTGTTGATCAAGGGAGTGACATTCAACTGCCATCAATAGAAGATTTCTTGCTAGAATTTCTGGATGAACTCAAGGAGGATGCCATACTTGATAGGAGGTCATGCACTTCTAAAAGAGGAAGTGTTGATTATCTTCAGATTGGGCTCAAGGGAAACAAGCCAAGTAAGGCAAGATGGATGGAAGTGGAAAAGGTGAGGGAGCTATACCCTCATCTTATAAACATGTAATTGAAGGCTTTTGGGGTCCAAAAGCTTCCCAATGGGGACGTGTGATCAGAAGATCATGTCCATTACTACAAATGCTAAAAAATTAAAGTGCTCAAAAGTATTTGAAACCTAAGTGACTTGAAAGGTCTTATCGCTACGATTCTATTGTCGTGAACGGTTCGCAAAACAGAGGTCGTATGCAGAAGTTATTAAGGTTTGAAAAGCACAGTAAACTCCAAAAAAATGACATTTGATCCAGTTTGACTTGTATGAAAATTTTCAAAAAAAAAAAAAATTGAAATATTTTTTTATATTAATGTTTTTTGGGCCAATGAGCGGGTGCTACGTGGCCCCAACCTGGAGGTCAAAAGGTTGTTGTAAAAATTTTAGAGACCATAGGATTCGAACGGAGGACCTCTCGTACCCGCACGCAGGGACTCGACCGTTTCGCCTACGGGATGTTTCTTACCCCTAAGGGCAGTCACTCATATTTTAATGTTAATACAAGTTGCAGCGGGGGTTTGGGAGGCCAACCCCCACCATATGTCCACGCGCCCGTGACCATGACCCTCCCTTCAACTCACATGGCGTAGGTGGGTGTTAAATAACAGTTACACTAAACGGTTAACAAAACCATGTTCTTCAGGGTTCCAACCCTTAAACAACAACTGTAAAATCGTAAGCAGAAATGACATATGATCACTGCCACTTACATTAAATGTAACTACCAGTTTTACCGGCAGTTTCAGCTGGCGAACCTCCAGAAACGACAAAAGTTTCCATTTTAGTCGGGTTAACTGGAGTTCCTCCAGTTTTGGAGGAGCTTTCTTAGGAGTGATTGGGCAAGTAACTGTTTGGGTCATAATGCTTGGAGATTTAGACCTTTTTTTGATGAATGAATAGTCATTTTTGGCTAATTTAGACATTCTAAACACATTGGAAAAGGTTTGAGAGACATCAGAGGTCATATTGTGTATTTTTTGCTTCAGGAGAGGTCAAGGAGCCACCACGACCACTAGGGTGTTTTCAGTGTATTGAGCATCCATTCTCTGTTTTCGGCAAATGAATAGTCATTCCTGACTAATTCAAGCATTCTGAAGTTTTTTTATAAAGAGCACAACCATTTGAGGCTTTTTATCACATGTACTTACCATTTTTGAGCAATAATATATGAGGTACATGCCATTGGGAGCTGGACCAACAAATGTAGCCCAGGAGGGCTGAAATCCTTCATCAAATTTCCTGAGTATTATTACATGTGATGTTTATTTCTCGGTTAGATACTGTTGCACAATGTTATACAAGCTAATTTACATGCTTTAACCTCACATAAAAATATGTTTAACTAAGTTAAAATCATTTGTTTCACCTGCAAACTTCAGTGAACCTTATGCACACAATTTAATTATTGTTTGGATACTGAGCACAACAAAACTAATACATTCCATTCATATCAACGAAACCATATTGGACCATGTAGTTGCAGCACGCAGTTGAATGTAATAATGTGATAGAGGAAGAGGATGATGTGGATCCGCATAATATTGATATCCCCAAATTAGAAGGACATCGCGAAGTTTTTGAACGAGAACCTGAAATCCTTGACATAACCCAGCCCATGAAGACAAAGAAGGTGAATATTGGGTCAGAATAAGAACCAAAATTTTCACAGATTGGAGATTATCGAGACGAAGACACAGTTAGCAAAGTTGCAGAGCTATTGCACGAGTATCAAGAACTCTTCCCCACAAAGTTTTCTGAATTTAAGGGTATAGTAGTAGACCTAGGAGTAATGAGGATTAATTTGACACTCGACGTGAAGCCCGTAAATAAAAGGCCCTATCGACTGAATCTGAATTACAAGGAAAAATTTAAGGCAAAGTTAGAGAAAATTATCAAAGCTGGGACCATTGAATTGGTCGAAGAGTCTAAATGGGTAAGTCCTATGGTATTTCAGGAAAAGAAGACAAAAGGTGAAATCAAGATATGTGTGGATACATGTAGGCGATATGAGATCTCATTGAATTTGAATAAATGCATCTTTTGTGTACGTTTTGGTATACTATTGGGGCATGTTTTTTGTAAGTAGGGATTAATGGTAGACCCTGTGAATATTGTTGCTATTATGAACCTGGAACCACCTAAGACAAAGAAGCAACTGCACACAACACCTGTACATACTAGTTACTACAAAAAATTTATAAAGGCGTATGCGCATATAACTGCAGTGATGGAGAAGTTATTAGAGAAATATGTTACTTTTCATTGGGATGAAGGCTGCCAATAGAGCCTCGATATACTAAAGGAAAATATGGTAACTGTGCATATTCTCATTTCCCAGACTGGAATAAGGAATTTCATGTACATGATGATGCCTCTTGCATAGCGTTGGGTACAATACTGACACAATGAGGAGTAGGAGAAATTGATCACCCCATAGATTTTGCAAGTATAAAACTATCCAAGCAGAGGATAATTATTCTACGACAGAAAGAGAAGTGTTGGCTATGGTCTATGCATTATAAAATTTCAGGTATTATTTTTTGGGAGCGCACTTCAATATTTTCAGTGATCACTCCACGCTAAAGCCTTTGGTGAATAAGCTTGTTTTAGGAGGAAAAATTTGTCAATGGTTGTTACTGTTCCAAGAGTATGATTTTGAAGTTGTAATCGAACCAAGAAGATTGAACATTAGGCCTTATCATCTGTCAAGAATAGAAATAGTAGAATAACCCAAAAGTATCGAGGATATCATGTCGGATAATCAGTTATTTGCAATAAGTGTTGCAAATAATCACTTCGTGGTTATTATTCAGTTTTTGACCAGAGAGATGGCATTCGCGGAGTACACTATGCAGCAAAAGAAGTTGGTAGTCAAGGGAACTAATTTTTCATTGATTGTAGGACATTTGTACAAGATGGGACCAGATAAAATACTATGCCGATATGTCTTTGAGCATGAAAGACAAAGTATTTTGGCAGAAGCTCATGGAGGAGTTTCACAAGGACATTATGCGGGAAAGGACATTGCGCAAAATATTTTGAGAGATGGGTTATGGTGTCCCACGGTGCTTAAGGATGCAAAGGGGTTTTGTAGAGCTTGTGATGCATGTCAAAGAATAGGAAGGCCATCTAATAGAGATGAAATTCCATTGAATCCGCATATAACGTTATAAGCATTTAATAAGTGGGTTATTGGCTTTGTCGGACCTATTAACCCACCAGGAAAGAAGACCAGCGTGAGGTATATAATGACTGCAATATTATTTGACCAAGTAGGCCGAAGCATAACCAATGAAGGATTGCAGTGCAGATACCGCCACGAAGTTCATATTTGAGTATATTCTGTCCAGATTTGGGTGTCCACAGATTTTGATAAGTGACTAGGGTTTACATTTCCTGCATAATACGATTAAGGCCATGATTGAAGAATTTCAAGTGCATCATCAGAAAAGTACACCATATCATCCTCAGGAAAATGGGACAGTTGAAGCTTTCAATAAGATTCTAGGGAATGCACTCATAAAGGTATGAAATGTGAACAGAAATGACTAGGATCTCAGAATTCCAGCAGTGTTATGGGCATACAAAAATACATGCAAGAAACTGACAGGACAAACACCTTTAGTTTGGTATATGGACAAGAAGCATTCATGCCTATGGATTATATAGTGCCAAGTTTAAAATTGTAGCCTTCACATTTCTAGCAAACCACGACACAATGGAATAAAGGATGGTACAATTGCTTGATATTGAAGAAGACAGGTTTATTGCAGGTTATCACCAGCAAGTGAAAAAAACAAGGGAGAAATCTTGGCATGACAAGCACATCAAGTAGAAGACATTTAAGGAAGCAGAACTTGTACCGTTGTATGATATCAAGTTCATGAAGCTCCCCATAAATTTCAAAAAACATTGGTTGGGAACATACATCATCAGGCACATATCTGATGGAGGCGCAGTTTAGTTCGCGAAGTTAGATAGTCAGTTGATGCCAGGATGAGTGAAAGGTAGCTGATTGAATATATACATGAATGACTCTGTCCTTGGAAATTTTCACTGACAAATGACAGGGGAAAGTCTTAATGCCTCCTACAATTGAAAGTGGGAGGTGGACTATAAAATACTCTGCAGAAAGAGGCTTCGCTAAAGGAATATTACTGCGCAACAGTCAGGAGTATGACGAAGTCCGAAAGAACCATGATGGAGGAAGATTGTTGCACAATAGTCAGGAGTGTGTTGAAGTTTGACAATAGTTGCAACGAGAGATGAATTGCTGTGATAGAAGGGAAGGTTCGTCAAAGTATTCCAGAAATATGCCCGTTGGAAGAAAAAATATGATGTGAAAGGAAATTTTCCGTTAAAATGAGTGGGGGGGAACACATTTATTAGAAACGTTTGGTTGAATCTTCCGCCGTATCTGCATTAAATGAACCAAATATAAGAAATTCATGGGATTCAAAATTTGATTTTTTTATTAAAGCAAGGTCCCACTCCACATTTTGATACTTTTCTTCCTGAGAATTCAAATTGTGAATTTTCCCCTAAGTGAGAACAAAGAAATTGGTTGTATGCCTGAGAGGGATTTTGAAGAAATTGTCAGGAAATTTATCAAGAAGGGATTACCAGGAATCATGATAGCTACACTGCCAATTGTAATAGATACGAGGTTGATGCAGAAGCAAGCAACTGTAGAAAAATTAGGTCAAGAGACCAGTTGCGTCTCCTAGAGTTAGACAATCTTCGAGGAAGAAAATCGCCAAGGAGCAATGCACTAGGAAACGAAAGGACAAGAAATAGAAGAAACCAATGGAAATTCAGGCTATTGAGGAAGAAACAGACATCCTAGAAACACAGATACTAGAGGATATGGAAGACGAGGATGTAGAAGTTATCTCTATGCTACCACCATATGTACCACCAGGGAAGCCGGGTGCTAAGCCAATGAAATACCTTGATAATGTGAAGTACGGTTTATTTACTCTGTTGTTGCCTGAAGATGTACCTTTTGAAGGAGAAACATTAGCGAAAGTGCCACAAATAAATATTGAGGATTGGTACTTTAATGATAGAAGTAAGTGCCCACAATTCGAACTTAGTTGATACCTATACCAAGTTTATTATCCAGAGACCAAAGTCACCAGGCCGGAGCCACACTAGTGGGTTGAAGGATTGCAACAAGTAGGGTCATTAAATATGATAAAAATGCCACACTTCGATCGCAATACAATCAACACGACATGTGTTCAAAAACTAGTAGTGTTAGTACATGATGGATACCTCTAGATAGGAGAGAAGATCTTAATAGATGAGATGTTGATCAAAAGAATGAACGCGCTGCCATACCAGGGCAAGAACCCCGTCGAGGATTTCGTGGGCAAGAGCCAGGATAAGGCAGTTGTTGATGAGATGAAGAAGAAGTATGACATGATCAAGAAGTCAAGGGGACATGACATCAATTCTATAAATGACCAAGGAGTGTGCTTCGTCGTGCACATTCTTGCGGGAAAAATTATGTGCAAGTGTAGGGAGAATGAAGTCCTAGCAGTCATGGTCTCTTTGGATGTGCAATGTAGTAAGGGGGTCTTGTTTAACTGGGTTGGCTACTTATGAAAAGAATTTTTGGGAGACTGCTGCGAAGTGAAGGAGGAAGGAAAAAATTTTCATTACACATGGTTGTTGTTGATCATTGCGTTGATGGCATGGAAGGAACCAACGGAACCAAAGTTCCCTACTGTGGGATGTTTTTGAAGTTGTGAGGTATGCCTCTCTCAAGTTTTATGAGGAAGTGACACACGCTATGGAGAATAATAATTTTTGGGTTTTGAAGGAAATGGATTTATGCACAGTGGTGAATCAACATCCTAGGCTATCACCTACCTTGTTTAAATAATATCGGAATATCACGGAGTTTAAGGCCGATTTCCACAAAGCATACATCAAGGCACGATAGAACCCTACAAGAACATGGAATCCTATGCCATATTTGGTCAAAGAGGTTGAAATTTTGGACGTACTAAAGACATGGTTGACAAACTGGATGACTCCACCCATTAGATGTGCCGAGACAAAAAAAATATATCGGGCAACATGTAGGAACCAACTTTAAGGACATAAAGATAGGAAAAGGCACGGAGCAAGAAATAGAGAAGGATGAGGAAGGGATTGAAGGCATAGAGCCAGATCAGGGTGGTTAGGACCCTCCTAGCGATACAAAGCCGATCACTTCCCCATTTATGTAATGTTCCAAATCTGGAACTTGCTGCTCCATCGGGAATATCTTAAGATATTCCAATATTTCAACTCCAGGAGTATTAACAATCAACACTGAACTATTTCAGAGATTGACTGTAGGGGAATTTTCTGGATATGTCACCTTCACAAGGAAGGATGAGATCCAGAGGCTACCTGGCCCACTAGCAGACTCTGCCAATAGAACTTGTCAAAAGCTAATATTTCCCTTCAAGGAATTTCTGCAATGCCACCTATGGGAACACTGTATAAGGAAATAATTGCAAATAAAACATTGTGCAGTGTTGGGATCCTCTTATACATATAATATGGAGTCTAAATGCAGAAAGAGAGCTGAAACAAATAAATCTAGGTGGGTTAAACGGATCTCCCCAACCTAGGTACCTCGTAAATCAGCTCAAAGAGTGAGCTACAACAATATGCAAAACATCAATCTGAAACTCTGCAAATATGAATGTATCATGAGAGGGTAAATACTACAGCCATAATTATATTAATATATCATCAAGATTATACAGAAATATCATGAGGAACAAGGCCCTCAAGCTTTTAGAACCAACCTCCAATAAATAAGTCGTGTAATACATGAGATGTTGCTGTTGCACAAAATGCCGGAGAGCAGTGACTGCACAGTCTCTATGAGAGATGCAGCTGCTAAATACATAAAAAATGATAATGTAGCTGAAGGAATACAAAGAAATTCCCACAAATGGAAAAATGGGCTGAATATGGGATTTCTAGCCAATCTCAGGGAGATTGCTAGAAATGCCGGATAAAATACAAAGTGACAAAAAAAATGTCACTGCAACTGAAACAAATGAACATGAGGCTATGGCTGATCTGAAATGATGATTCCCTCCTCTGATAATGTCCTCAAGGAAAAGGGGCTGATCCCCTTTACTCAAAAACACTCCACCCGATGAGCTCAAGAACTCCTCACAACACTACCCTCATGGAATAACGCAGTTTCTCCAAGTGACTACGTAGTGGGAGATGGTGAATGAGTGGCATGATGCCACAAATCTGAAATATGGCCCAAGAGTATTCTCTGCTACTCCTCCAAAGGAAATATCAGTCCTTCACTGAAAAATCAAGCTAAGAAAGGCTCTAAGAGTTCCTCTACTGCTGCTCCTGCAACACAGCACTATTCTGCTACAGAAATAATGTTGCAACTGAAGGAGTGAGCTTGGAAAAATTCCAGAATGAGGAAATTCAGCTCAAATCCTCTCCTCCCTTGAGGAAGAGGTGGGGGATTCCCGACTGGGAACACCCCTAGTGCTCAAGAGCACTGCAATCCTGCTAAACAGCCCGGATGTGCAAGTCCTTGGCTTCTCTAAGAAATTTTTGAATCAAAGCATACCCAAATGAGCTGCTATCTTCTCTCTTATAAAGAAAATGAACTCTCTCTCACCATAGGTCCCACAATTAGGGTTTCCATTCACTTTTGAATGCTTTCCCTCCAAAAACTGCGTTGTCTTCTAAGGCAAGTCACCCCTCTAAGGCAGCGTTGTTGACTTGGTCAAAGATGGCCGACTCAAGGTGATCCTCATCATGTTCACACCATTAGGTGTTTATTTCAGCTGCTTATTTATCCTCCTTCCTCATAAGGAATGCTATTTCTCTATTACCAAGGGGTTAAGGGGTCTCCTTACCCATTTTGTTAAACAAAATAAAGATATGCCACTATAATGTTCCATTCTAGCTTGAGGCTAAAATTGGGAACATTACAGTCCTCCCCTCCCACATGTTGCTTGCCCTCAAGAAAATGCATAGAGAGAACAAAATTTTCTCCCCCTTCTTCTCTTGTGGCCTCCTCCTCAACAATCTCCACTGCTGCTCAAGATATGCTGCAATAAAACTGTCCTCCAATGCCTCTTCCCAAGTATGCAAACCGGAATGGTGCACCTTACGGAAAGATAGAAGGTGTATGTGGAAATCTCCTTGCTGTGTCATGGCCTTCTCAAGGTGGGAGTGATGACATGCATGGGAAAATACAATCCTACTGATGATCCCCTCATCCATGCTATCATCCAAATGGAAATCTTGCCCTCGGTTCTGTGCAATGTAATGGGGCTGAATGGAGAGTTTTGTTGGTTCATCCCAATAAGCCCTTCTCTCCCTCTATAGGACATATGGGGCTGCCTCTGTCCTTGGGCTGAAATGGTATGGCCTCCAAGAGTGGCCCAAGCTACCCCATCAAAATATTCAGCCATGAAATGCCTCTTCAAATTTTCCAAGTGGTTTGCCCCACAAGAAGAGGAAAGTAATAATATGGCAATCATGGTTTGCCCATGGTATCTCCTGCAATATAGAACATGTGTAATGGGGAGAATAGTGCTCCCGATGGGTTGTCCCGACATATAAGTCACTCTCCAAATAGTGCTCCATGTGAATAAATAAGCATCAACAATACAAGGTGGCATAATACAATGAAAACAAGCTGTCACAAGACAACTAGAGAGTGGGTCACTGATCCTCTCATGGGACCAATGCAGTGAGCCTCTTGCCTGCATCAAGAATATACATAACAAGTGCTTTCCTAGCCACTTGTTTGCTACCACACACATCTCAAAAGATAGGAACATGAAAATATAAATTGGTGCCAATGGTGCACACCAAGGAGCATGTGGTTCCCTCCACAAACCATCATAAGAATGGTCCATTCTTCTGCTACAAAAGTCTACAAATACATCCTTGTACATTATTCAAGAAGGAACAACTCTTTTTGACTCATCAGGCTGCTCAAACAAGGAAGGAAAGTACAATACAAAATGTGAGATTATACCTTCTCCAATTTGTACTCGAGCTCTTGAGCTGAAATGGCCCAACTAAAAATTTCCATCTACCTCCAATGAGTAGGGAGGTGGCTATGAGGTTCTCTCCACCATAATCAAGCGGGCTATGCATCTCTCCCTATGTTGATATATGCCATGATGAATTCCCTCCCAAGTGAACTCCTCTAGCCAATCAAAGTATGCATCCAAGTGCATAGCTAGGAAGCCTTGATCTATCCTCCTCATAGACAACGCTGTTATTCTGAAATATGGTGCTCCCCTCATGATGCTGCCTGCTACTTTGACATCCCCCATGCAAAATCCATCCTCCAAGTTGTTTCCATGCCCATCATGTAGCTGCTCATGCTCAACTAGAAATAAGGACCTTTGAAAATGAGCCTCCCATGAGAGACTATCACCTCCAAAGAATCTCCCGATCCTGGCCAATGTAAGCATGAGTGGCCTCCATCTACTCCAATGCATGAAAGGTTCCTTCCTCAAAGGAAGAATCCTTTGTTCATCCAAATCCTTAGAGCATCCATCCTCCGTCATGAAGATGCTATCCTCCCACCATGCATCAAACTCTATCAGCGTAGTAAGATTGATGAAGATGGGTGATACTGAAAATGAGAGAGTATATCTCTCCTCCTTGAGTTTACCCCAAACCCTTTGCGCTGTGTTGGGTCCCTCTAGTGTCTCCACCCCTCCAGAATCCATGAGTGGTGAACCATATGGCATGATGACTCTCATCAATTCTAAATCAAGTGGCCTCCTAGGTGGAATGCCCCCATAAAGTGAAACATCATGCTATGAAATAGACTGCATGTATGAGTGAAATGAATTTTCCCTCTCTCCTCTGCACAGTGCAGTCTCTTTCCCTTGTGTAGAAAGTTTCTGAAATGGATATGGGTGAATTCCCATCATCCCTCCATGTTGATCCTTCTCTTCCCCCTCCATCTCACAATCCCCAACAAATGCTACATAGGGCTCTAGAATTGTGCCTTGGTTCCCACATGTAAAAATATTTGGAACTCCCTGCAAAGATACAAGGGCTCCTCTAGTGGAAGCAATAGCTCCCTTCTCACCTCCATGTGGTGATGGATGTCCTCCCAGTGTGACAACGTTGTTGGTTCCTTCCAGTGCATGCAATTTTTTTGGGTTTATGTCATAATGATTTTCACCAAGTTCTTCCATCAAACCCTTAGTGAATGTTTCATGTGTTTTTGTATTTGCATGGCAATGTAAAATGGGACTTTCAAACCAACAAACATGAGCCATACCTTTGAGTTGCAGCGCTGCTCCTCTAATGGCCTCATCTCCTTCCTCCATTCCCCTTACAAATGGACAAAGGACTGTGCTGTGGATCTACATGTGTGGCTGAATGCTCACACCCATCATGAAAAAACTAGGGTTTGATCCATCCACAACCCTTTTTAGAAAATATTCCCACTATTCCCTTTCATCAAGATTTTCAATGATGTCCTCAATGGTCTAGAAAAGAAGAAGGGAAACCTCCTCTTCCATCATTCCTCTTTCCTTGTCTCCTTTGTAAATCTCCTCTCCTTGGAGAGAAGCTCCTCTTTCTGATAGCATTAGATCTTGAGCACAGGCTGAGCCAAGATCATGCTCTGATACCACTGTAATGTTCCAAATCTGGAACTTGCTGCTCCATCGGGAATATCTTAATATATTCCAATATTTCAACTCCAGGAGTATTAACAATCAACACTAAACTATTTCAGAGATTGACTGTAGGGGAATTTACTGGATATGTCACCTTCATAAGGAAGGATGAGATCCAGAGGCTACTTGGCCCACTAGCAGACTCTGCCAATAGAACTTGTCAAAAGCTAATATTTCCCTTCAAGGAATTTCTGCAATGCCTCCCATGGGAGCGCTGTATAAGGAAATACTTGCAAATAAAATGTTGTGTAGTGATGGGATCCTCTTATACATATAATATGGAGTCTAAATGCAAAAAGAGAGCTGAAACAAATAAATCTAGGTGGGTTAAACATATCTCCCCAACCTAGGTACCTCATAAATCGGCTCAAAGAGTGAGCTACAGCAATATGCAAAACATCAATCTGGAACTCTGCAAATCTGAATGTATCATGGGAGGGTAAATAATACAGCCATAATTATATTAATATATCAGCAAGATTATACAGAAATATCATGAGGAACAAGGTCCTCAAGCTTTTAGAACCAACCTCCAATAAATAAGTCGTGTAATACATGAGATGCTGCTACTGCACAAAATATCAGAGAGTAGTGACTGTGCAATCTCTATGAGAGATGCAACTAATGAATACACACAAAATGATAATGTAGCTGAAGGAATACAAAGAAATTCCCACAAATGGAAAAATGGGCTGAATATGGGATTTCTAGCCAATCTCAGGGAGATTCCTAGAAATGCCGGATAAAATACAAAGTGAAAAACAAAATGTCACTGCAACTGAAACAAATGAACATGAGGCTATGGCTGATCTGAAATGATGATTCCCTCCTCTAATAATGTCCTCAAGGAAAAGGGGTTGATCCCCTTTACTCAAAAACACTCCACCCGATGAGCTCAAGAACTACTCACAACACTGCCCTCATGGAATAACACTGTTTCTCCAAGTGACTGCGCAATGGGATATGGTGAATGAGTGGCCTGATGCCACAGATCTAAAATATGGCCCAAGAGTCTTCTCTGCTGCTCCTCTAAAGGAAATATCAGTCCTCCACTGAAAAATCAAGCTAAGAAAGGCTCTAAGAGTTCCTCTACTGCTGCCCCTGCAACACAACACTATTCTGCTACAGAAATAACATTGTAACTGAAGGAGTGAGCTTGGCCAAATGATGGAATGAGGAAATGCAGCTCAAATCCTCTCCTCCCTTGAGGAAGAGGTGGGGGATTCCCGATCGAGAACACCCCCAGTGTTCAAGAGCACTGCAATCCTGCTAAATAACCCGGATGTGCAAGTCCTTGGCTTCTCTACGAAATTTCTAAATAAAAGCATACCCAAATGAGCTGCTATCTTCCCTCTTATAAATAAAATGAACTATCTCTCACCATAGGTCCCACAATGAGGGTTTCCATTCACTTTTGAATGCTTTCCCTCCACAAACTGTGTTGTCTTCTAAGGAAAGCCACCCCTCTAAGGCAGCGTTGTTGACTTGGTCAAGGATGGCCAACTCAAGGTGATCCTCATCATGTTCACACCATAAGGTGTTTATTTCAGCTGCTTATTTATCCTCCTTCCTCATAAGGAATGCTATTTCTCTATTACCAAGGGGTTAAGGGGTCTCTTTACCCATTTTGTTAAACAAAATAAAGATATGCCACTATAATGTTCCATTTTAGCTTGAGGCTAAAATTGGGAACATTACAATTTATCATAAAGAAGATGGTACCTAAAGCATCTACACCAAGTGTGCGAAAGAAGCACAATGCCGATCGATCCATGCGTAGAGAGCCACTGGTCCTCATTGAAGGGGACTTTGATAAAATTGGCGACAAGGTACAACAAATCACCGAAGAAACATGGAACAAGATCGAGGATCATTACAAAACAGTTTTGACATAGGTATAAGACATTATGTAGGAAATCATTGTGCTGGCACAAACAACGTGACCACAGGAGCAACCATCTAGCCAAATAGCACAAACAAGTCAATCATCATAGCCACAACACCAACTAGAAACACAATTCAGTTTAAGAATTTTGGCAGGTACCTGGAGGAGCGCTATAGTTCTAAGCAGCTGAAGACATGGAACACACCAATGTTTTGGAAAGCATTGACATCAACCTCACTGTGATCCCTACTCCAACATTGCATGAATTTCACCAAGGGATTGTCGAAGAGTTGAATGGACATGAGCAGTGTATGTTGCAATCCAATGAAGAAGTTAAAAAAGATAGAACTATGATGATGAAGATGCTTGAGAAAGTGCTCAAGGAAAGAGATGAGGTGCATCAACCACAACAATAGCTGGCAGAAGCCATCAGTAAGACTTGCAGTGAAGTCTCAGACGTTCAGGTCCGCACAAAGGAACCACCAGCAACAAAGGTTGCAAAGCTCGCTCTCCTAATCAAGGAATCAAAGGACAACACTAAAAAGTCAAAGTTTGAATATTAGGTCCATATTGCTGAGCTGAAAATGAGGCTGCAACCAACCACACCACCAGAATTTATAATAGAGGGAAGCAGACCTCAAATCAACATTAAAAGGCATCGACTACTTAGTGGTGAAGTTTTGGAAATTGTTGGATGATACACTGGATATTTTTACCTCGTTGCATGAGGATCCAAACATTTTGAGGATTGAGGAAGAAATGCAGGAAAAGAATAAGAAGTTAGATGAAATCCAGGAAATTGTGAGAACCCTGGTAGTCTCAGAGAGGCTTGCAAGGATAACATAAGGCAAGAATATCCAGAGCCAGATCGAATATCTTCGAAGGAAGGAGAAAATCATCACATCGAGGAATCAGCCATGGTAGGAAGAGGTCGTCCAAGTTTCACAGGTAGTGGATGGAAAGCTCAAGGAGTTGCGACAGAGGAAGAAGGATGTGCTCCAAAAGGCAGGCAAACCGATGAAAAAAAAAATATTGAAGGAGGTGTGCCAAGAAGAGAAGCAGTTTTTAGAGATGATTCAATAGTACAATGCCACCTACACTAGCATTGCAGATAAGATCCGGGGTGCACTTGCTGAGTGAATCGGGACAAGCCACATGTGAGTGTTGGGGGCTTGTTGGGCATGGCCTAACTTGGTCCAGTTTTGGTCAAAAAAATTCTACAACTTGAGAAGTGGAGTGCACAGAACCGCGGAGTTAGTGGTACCACACGGTGATTTGGGGCTTTGGGATGGGTCGAAGCCCCTCATTTTGTAACGAGTAAAGGGTTTTATTCTATTATTTTTTCCGTCCATGGTATGTGGACCATGGTTTTGTATGTATGTAAATCTATATAAAGAAATGTAAAATATTTGTCGTGGTAGTAACCCGTGTAATAGTTGATGATCGCAAGCACTAAATCTATCTATTTTATTCTATTTTGGGTCTTAGGAAGGCTATATAGTTATGTGTGCAGAGGCCTTGAAGATTCCGCAGCTTTGTGCACAGACCACCTGCAGTTGTATGCGTAGGTCGAACAAGTGAATGTACTGTAGAGAATTATCATAATAAAGAAGAAGAAGTTTTGGAAGCATATTCTGTGTCTTTATGTGTTGTATTTTATTATTATTTGCATTGTGAATTTGTTTGTATGCTTTATGTTGTGTTTTAATGATAAAGGCGCAGTGTGCACAAGTATTGATTGAGGAAAGAAGTATAAAATGTTAAAGTAGATAGATGCATTCACACGGTTCCATTAGGGTAATTTTGAAGTATAGAATGGTCCTCCTAAGGAAATTATAAAATAATAGTGGAAATAATAAAATAAGATTACATTACATCATCAAATTTTAGAGGGAAAAAAGAAAAATTTATTTTTTTAAACTCGTATTTTTAACTTTTCTCCTTATGGGTTTACTCAAATTTCGAGCAAAAACACTCGTTGGATGCAAAATTTGATTCCTCATCCAAAGAGTACCCATGTTGCAAACTTTCGATTGACCCTACTACATGAAAATGAGAAATACATGAAAAAACGTGATGTCCATTGAAAGTATGAAACATGGGTACTCATTGGATAAGGAATTAAATTTTTGAATCCAACGAGTACTTTCGCTCAAAATTTGAGTAAACCTTAGGGAGATAAGTTGAAAATAAGAGTTAAAAAAGTAGTTTTATTATTTTATTATTTTTTAATCTTTTTCCCTTTTTACTCCAAAAATGGTGAATCATCCCCCATGGTTGACATCATCATCTTGAATCCTATTGGTTCTTATAAAGTTTATTTTGCTTGTACATTTTTATTAGGAGATCCATTTTAGACCTCAAAATTCCCCTAATGAGAATAAGCATAAGGAATAATTTTAGCAATAAGTCCACACTCCATTGTCCCCCTGGATGCAAAAAATTCGTTATGACATCCCCTAATATTGCCTCGGGTGATACTATGACCTATGCAATAGGTCGTGGCCAAAAGGGGTGGTAATATAGGGTTTTTTTGGTGCGCAACTAACTCTGAACCTGGGTCAAGCCCAAACGAGACAAAAAAGAAAACGTATAGGGTTAAGAAATGAAGCCATGATGACATTCGGGGAGTTACGGATGTTGCACAACTTGCCATATTTCCCTTACAACATCCACCAGCTTCTGTTGTTCTTTTGTTGGGGTTTCTTCAATGTTGTTAAATTGGCGCAAAGTATCTTCTCCTTCTCCACTACTTAGGGATTGTGATTCATGGTTTTCATCCTACCTTGATTGTGAAAATTCCAAACCAAAATCCTATTGCAGCAACTGTAAATTATTTTCCTAATTGTTAATTTAATTTAACAATTTATTTATCATTAATTTCTATGACAAACACTGAATAAATCACACTGCAATCTACACAAATAAAATTTTGTAGAAAAATAAAACGCTGGAAGCTGAGAAATGCTAGCACACACACATAAAATACAACACAATTATTTTTGGACAAAAGTCCCTGAAAAAACCTAATATGGGAAAATCTGTGCAACAACTGAGGGTTTTATTATTATGTAGAAGTGAGAAATTCTGAGTACAACTAGATGCCAAATCTGGAAATCCTACAGAGAAAAATATTGGCAAAAATTTAGTGAGGAATTTTCCTCACCACACAGGAAAACTCAGGTTGTGAATGTAGCTCAAAGTGAGTCGTCCAAACTGCCTCTGCACTAGCCCCTCATCACCATAGCGTAATCCATTTTGTGCTCATCCTGAATCAACTTCTCCTCAAGCCATATAGTCTATTATTGTCTAGGAAAATGTATCTCCTGGCCTCTGGAACCTCTATCTAGCCTCTAGCACTGAAACTCGGTTTTTCCCCAGCAGAATCGAAATTTCCTCTAAAGGCTACTGCACAGTCCCTAGGCCAAACTCACTGTGGCTCTTGTGCCTTTCTGCAAATTCACTCGTTGGATATAGAAATCTTCCTCCAGCCTCACTATCCCTTACCCTCTCCCACTTTTTCGATCTTTAACTCTCTCTCCGAAAAATTACTACTACTACTCTGGAAATTGGTCTGCCAAGAAATTGAACTATTGAAGTGTTCTTTCCATCATCACATTGACCTCCTCTTAATCCTCTTTTTGAGCACCAACGACCAATATTAAAACATAATCGATGGCTAGGATCATCTCTGGATTGATCTATGTGAGTTTCTAGACTATTCTCGCCTTGAATTAATTAATAATGATTAATTAACCCATTTTCCTCTGTTTAGAGTTAGGAAACATTAAAAAATTTGGTTAATAATCTAATTAAGTCACTTATAGGTGGAATTTATAGAAAATTTTATGGGTTTCAGAGATCTCATGTATACTAGTCTCTCCACAAAGTTTCATGGCTAGAACACATCTGATGCTAGAAAAAATAACACTCCCTCTTATTGAAGAATGTGTTATAGTGTTGTTGCACACCCTGTAGCATCACCTCGTATATGAATCATATCCTGTCACGTTGTTGATGTCTGGCTATTATTGCCCATCAACTACTGCAAAACTCTGATATAGGCTTCATATGTGTTACTACTGGCCCTGTTTAGTTGCTGCCAACATAGCATATGCACTGCAACTTTGTTGTTGTTGCTACTACAACATCTTCCACAAAAAAACATCCAAAATATTGAATCAAATGTGATCATTATAATGCATATGTCACCCAAGTCTCTGATTTCTACTATCTTCTGTACTTTCCTACTAAGGAATCTGCATTGTTGATGGCTCTACATTGTTCCAACTACATCGCTGCCAACTTTGCACTGCACTCCCTAGCATCTGATTGCTACTAGTATCTCCAAATGTCACTCTGAGATATAACTGCATGAAATGTCATTGATCCATCCTGCTACTGAATATTGTGGGCCCCCATAGCAAGGTATTGATCCAAGAGGTGGAATCCTCAAGGATCCTTCCCATTTGTAGCTCTTTGGGGCTACAACTCCAAATCAGCCCACCTAACCCTTGGAGGTATATGGGAAATCATAGTGAATTCTTCCTCCAACTTGGAGGAAAGCCTATCGATCTCTACAGAAGCAGCCTGTTGGTCCTCGTTCTCCTCCTTGCCTTTCTTCTTGAGAGGACACCGGGTACTGTAGTGCCCAAACTAGCCACCTTCAATCCACTATTTTTTCTACCACTCATGGAGCTCTTTAGGAGAGCTCGTCTCAACAACTCCTTCTGCAAATCAGCCCACACCTTGTCCCATCTCGACAGTGTGTCTTTTCCCAATATAATTTTGATGAAGACCTACCAATCCTCAGAGACACTATTGAGAGCTAATGACACAAAATCTGAAGGTTGAGGCGTTGCCCCAACAACTGACAACTGGTCTCGAATCTCCTGAATTATGGTAAGGTAGGGGTATATGCCTTCTCCTTTCTGCATCCGGATGAGCCTCAACCTCTCCTCTAGGTACATCTTCCACTGCTCTGAAGTACCCTGATATAGCATGGTGAGGGAATCCTACATCTCTTTGGTCATTCCCTTGGTCACTATATGTGAGACTATATTATCTCGAACTCCATCTAGGATCAACCACTTCACCCATGCCATCTCCTTTCTGTACTCTTCAGTTGATCTGCATCCTGAGGAACCGCCACTACATTATCAATGTAGGCTTTCAGCCCATATTCATATAGAAGGAAGGGCATCCTTGACTTCCAGATGACATAGTTGGAAGCTCCATACAACCTGTCCTGTAGTGGCCATCTCAAGGAACTATCGAAAACTCCCTCTTTCCTTCTACTCAGTTGCTACCCTGCTACTTGCAATCCCTTCTAGAGTGAGAATATATTCTCACAACTACTGTCGATATGCAAGGAAATATCGAACTTCTTTATATTATAAGTTCCTCCAAATAAATTTTACCTTTCTGTGTGCTATTCTCTCTTCCACCCGATATAGCTTCTACTCTAGAGAACTGTTGCAAAAACCCTTTGCATCCATCTACAGATCTTCCTATCGAAATATCATATTTTCTCCCTCTGCCTCTGAAATCACTTGATATAGAGAGATCGATTTTTTCTGTCACTCACTAAACAAAAAGCCGAACCCCCACAAGTAATTCAAACTCCTAGCAGAACGATTGCACTTCCCTTGGGAATTTTGGTCTGCTGGCCACAATGAGTAGCTAAATTCCTTGTTTTCACATATGAGCTCTTTGGATGATCAACTGCACTCGAATACCATGTGAAAATTCCAAATTGAAATCCTATTGCAACAACTAGAAACTATTTTCTTAATTGTTAATTTATTTTAACAATTTATTTGTTGTTTTCTACAACAAATACTGAATAAATCACACTGCAATCTAGAGAAATAAAATTCTACAAAAATTAAAACGCTAGAAGCTCAGAAATGCTAGCACACACACAAAAAATATAACATAATTATTTTTGGACAAAATTCCCTTGTAAAACCAAATGTGGGAAAACTGGTGCAACAGCTAAGGGTTTTATGATTATGTAACAATGAGAAATTGTGAGTACAACTAGATGTTGAATCTGGAAATCCTATAGAGAAAAATACTAGCAAAAATCTAGTGAGGAATTTTCCTCACCCCAAAAGAAAATCCGAGCTCTGATTGTAGCTCCAAGTGAGCCATCCAAACTGCCTCTACGTTGACCCTACGTCACCCTAGCACAGTCCCTTTTTTGCTCGGCCTAAATCAAATTCTCCTCAAGTCATCTATTCTGCTGCTATCTAGGAAAATGTTTCTCCTGGCCTTTGAAACCTCTGTCCAACCTCTGACACTAAAACTTAGCTTTTCCCCAACATAATCTAAATTGCATCTAGAGGCTACTACATATTCCCTGTGTCAGCCTCACTGTGGCTCTTTTGCCTCTCTACAAATTCAATCGCTGATCTGGAAATATTCCTCCAGCCTCACTATCCTTTCCCCTCTCTCACTGCTTCGGTCTCCAACTCTCTCACCAGCAACTAACTGCTACTACACCAGAAATCGATTTGATAAGAAATCGAATGACTGAAGTGTTCTCTCCATCACCACATCGACCTCCTGTTATAATTCTCTGTTGGATCACCAACGACCAAGATTCAAACATAACCGATGCCTAGGATCATCTATGGATCGATCTGTGTGAGTTTCTAGACTATTATCTCCTTGACTTAATTATTACTGATTAATTAGCATTTTTTCCTAAGTTTAGACTTAGGAAACATTAAAAAAATTGGTTAATAATTTAATTAAGTCACTTATAGGGGAAATTTACTGAAACGATTATGGGTTCTGTAGATCTCATGCATTCTAGCCTCTCCACAAAGTTTTGTGGCTAGAATACATTTGATGCTACAAAAACTAACATTGAGACTACCTAATTTTCCTTGGGGATTTGAAGGGCAGTGTTTGGGTAGAATTTATGGCTCGAACAAATTTCTTGGAAATGAGGAAATCTCTTACCATCTTGGAAGGTTTTGAGGGATGTGGAGTCCAAATTTTGTTGCAATTATAGTGATGCCGAGCTTAATTGTCTATGGCGTAGTTGGATTGTTAAAATTTCTTATGGGTTTGTGTAGTGCAAATGAGAATTAATTTCCTCACTTATAGGTTCAATCAAGCAAAATTGTGCATATTATGTTACGACAATCATAATTTTTCCAACGATTATAATGAGAGCAACAATTTTAAGAAAATTTATAACGATATTGCAAGCAATGCAATAATTGATCTCTTCACAAATATTACTGTGGAGGTTCTGTCAAAACTTATAGAAAAAACTGTGCAGATGATTGTATGCAGTGAAGTGGTTCAAGAAGGACACCTTTGGTGTAACCAATCCTGCAAGACGAGCACAAGACAAACACGAAACAAAACCAAAAAATTTCACTGCATTTATAATTCAATCATCATGCCTTCGCTCTCTTCCTCATTCATATCTAACCATTTTTGTTAAATAATAATAATAATAATAATAAAATTTCTCGCATAACTTCAAAAATATGACCCACCAACCTCCACACCCAGTTGTACAACATGGAACATGCTCCCCAGTAGCCTAATATTCACGTAGTCAAAGGCCATTGCATTCTCTAACCACCGTCATAGTGTAATCATTTATGACACATTGAATATACAAGTTCCCAAATCAATCCTGCCAACGATAACTCAACCAATTCCAGACATATAACTCGGAGGCCCTACGCAGACGAAACGACCTTTATGTTGTAAATTCCAACCATCTAGTTGATTGTTTGTAGAAAATATGTGATATTTTTGAGCCCATAGAACACATATTCCTCTCTGATGCATCTCAGACTGTTAGGTGTTTTGCTGATTCTTGGTTGTGTTGATGGGCTGATCATAAATCCTTAAGTTTATACTCTTCTAGACTCACAAATGTTGTCTTGCACAGGGAAAAAAGTTGTACTGACTCGTGGAGTGCTTCTCATCCTCTGTGTGGATGGAAAGAAGCTATGTAGGTATATAATGGTATTTATGTCAACTGTTATGTTACCAAATTTAGGCACGGTGTGGCTTTGGCTTAGAGTCACAAGGTCTCAGTGCTGGGTATTGTTTTGGAAGGAATAGTTTTGACGAATACGGTCCTGAAGGAGTTGGGTTATTTTCTATATCTACAATAGCTGACTCTTAATAAAAATGGTGTTATAGGAGAGATGCCTCCACAGTTGGGAAATGTTCCGAATATGAGCAGTTTGAAACTCAATAACAATGGGATGAATGGAGGAATTCCTACTGCTAAATTTTAAATCTGTGCGATAAAATACTTGAGCGGGTATTGAGATTTAGTGAGCTATCAAAGAGCATTCCTGAATCCGGAAATATGTATAATATGGCTTTCCCTCAACTCTAGAAATTTGAGGTAAATAATAGAATGCAATAATAATTGTGAATTTCAATATCTTCACCATTAAAAAATAATTAAACAAACCCAATTCTTTCAACAACATAAGCGAATCCAAGAAAATTTTCAGATATAAAATCCCATCAAGTCCCATCTGAAGGAGAGGCATGCCCTACCTATATGGGATTAATGGGTATACCTGTAAGAGAAACAATCTATCAAAAATGAAGGCTAAGATTTAAAATAATTAAAAAAAGAAGGGTAGAATTTTTTTAAACCAAAATTAAAACTTACATTGATGACAAAGAGGCTAACACCCCAAGGCTGAAACGTTGAAGTGTCCTTGTCTTTATCCTTGAATGCAAACATTATCAAACTCCTCGTTCCACTCCAAAATTCCATTTTCCCCACTGCACAACTCACTCACGAAATTCCTCTTGAGAGGTCACCGTTTGAAGGGCGAGTTGAGTTTTCCCTCTAAACCCTTGCACTTGATCACCACTATAAATCTCAAATTATCTTCTTCTTCATCAATGGACAACGAGAGGCCCTTAAAACTTTGCACAACCATACTAATATGGAGCTTCTTCATCGTCACAGGCAACCATTTCTCCATTTTTCTTCCATCTAACAGACCTAGGATAAATTCCCTAGCAATGAAAAAAGAAAAACAACAAAATCCATATGTATTCCCTTGTGCAATCTTGCTGCCGAATTTAGAGCACATGAAGATGAAATCCTTTTGGTCTGTGAGTAGTACCAACACCCTTAGATCGGAGGGGATGGTCATTGTGGGATGAAGTCGTTCCCTCCCACATGAACTCTGTGTATGGGATTTATTATATTCATGATTTTAAATAGAAGAACACTGAAATTAGAGGGTCAAAGGGTAAAGTCGTGAGACTATAGGGGAAACATTGTCATTGTTGCAAAGGGGAATAAGTCAGGTACGCAAGATTCGAGGGATTGCTTGACAGTTTTTTGATAAGTCAATAATGGAAAACAAAAGTAGTAGTGACTGTTGTATCGTGGAAAACAAAAGGGTAGACGATTGTAAGCAGCGAATTGATTCAAAAGACACCTTTGATGTAATTAAATTCCACCACACTTGAAAAGTGTGGGACACGTGGCATATTGACAAGGACAATTTCATCAAGTGAGCCAAGATCACAGCCTGATATTTACAAAAAAGCAAGGCCATCATATATATTTTTATTTAATTAAACAAATTATTGTTGTCCTTAAATACATCTGTTCAATTCGAAAAACATTTGTAAATATGCCATACTAGAACGAAAAAACAAAGCCCAAACCGTAAACATTATTTAAAAAAAAAAAAACTAGAGAATAAAAAATGCATATAATCGAGATCTACTTACATAGATGTATTAATATCACCACAAAATAATAAAATAGTTCATATTTGATGACATGTCCACACTAACCAACCTAGTTTAATATTATTATCGGACTGGGTGATTTTTTATTTTGTTATGAAAAATTATGCAAGGGTGTCCTGACAAGTAAACATGCCAAAGACCCAATGTTTGGGGCTAGGGAAGCCAAGAAGAACCAATGAATATGTAATGGATTGGATTTGTTTGTATTTGTTATTAAATTTATCATGAAGAGACACCATATTATTCCTGGAACTACGGGGAGGCCAATAAAATTCTATAACACTCTCAAAGAGGCCAATAATGTTTTCAAAGAGGCCTCCCTTCCTTCGTAACTCAAAATGCACAACACTACTTTTCACGTCGCAAACTACACAACACTACTTTGCACCTCGCAAACTGCATAACACTGCTTTGTACCTCGCAAACTTTTAATTAGAATTTAATTTTCAAATAAAAAGATTTTACTTTTTCTTTGATGTGTCTTCTAACATGATAGAATTTCATATTTTGAAATATTTTATTACCGGCTTACCAAAAAGTGCAAGGCGATTTGATCTCGCAAAATCTTAGAAAACTACATATACAATCATATTAAGTGAAATATCCAAACCTTTATATATTTAATATTTCCATATAATTTTAAAAGCAAAGAAAAAACAAAATTTTACAAACATATGAAAAATAAAAATTTTGAGCTAAGCAAACATTTTATTGAGAGAATTAAATTTTTTAAATTTAATTTCAAAGCCATTCAAAATATGTATTTAAAAACAATTTATTCCATTTTAAATCTTTAATATTTTATTAATAACATATTTTATTTTCAATAACAAATAAATTATTTGAAAATTTTATTAAATCTTCATTTATTTTAAAATCATCATTTTAAAATAAATTTGATTAATTTAATAATACAATAATTAATAATATAATTAATTAATTAATAATTAACTATATTAACTTATTCACTCAACCATACAAAAATATATCAAATGACATCCTTGAATTCAAATTGTTAGCAAGGTCTCTAGTTTCTCTAAAAATATGCAACACACCATAGAAGTTTTGATATGAATCTTGTTTTTTTTTAAGAATTATATATATATATATATATATATATATATATATATATATATATATATATATATATATATATATTATTAAATATAAAAGAATTTATATATATATATATATATATATATATATATATATATATATATATATATATATATATATATATATATATAATAACATTAATGAGTTCAATATTATAAATGAAGTTAACTGAAAATGGAATGTAAAACATTTTTACAAATTGAAAATTAAAAAAGGGTATAGTAAAGTTTAAGAAATTTCAAGGAGGTGGTCCAATGATTAAGTGGGGAGGTTTGGTTCCTACACGGCTTGTGATCCAATCTTGAGTAAGACTATTTATGTTTGAGAGTATAATCTTTTCACTTAAAAAAATTATTAGCCATATAACTTTGAGTATTATAAAAATATTCCATAGATATTTAAATTAAAATTCTAGAAACTCTATTTTAAAATAAACATGTCTATCTATATAATAAATATATTTAATTATTTTATTTAAACTTAATTTAAAATATATTTTCATTAAATATATTTTTTAGTTTTTAATATAATCAATAAATAAATTAACATATTATCAAATGACTAAAAATAATAATTCCTAAATGAACTTAAATAATTTTACAAACAAAATAATTATTTTTTAATATCAGTTTTAAGATTATTTACTTAGGTTATGTTTATAGTATATTTTTATTTTTTTAATATCATTAATATAATAATTATCATATCAATATATAAATTAATTATACATATAACAAAATAATAGATAAAGAAAAAATAGTTATTTTAATTTTTACTATTATAAATAATTATATAATTGTATTTTATAATTTTAAATTATAATTTTTTTTATTAAGTAGTTTCATAAAAACTCTTCCTATATTTTTTTAATTATAAAATTCTATGTTACTTATTTATATATTTAACAATTAAATATAATTCTTATATACCTTTCAACTTTTTAATAATAGTAATAGCCATCCTCTACTCAAAAACATTTTATTTATAATAATATATTTCTCTCTTTTTATATATAAAATAATGCAAGCATTGGCACATTCGTTTGTTGTAAATGAATCCAACCCATCAAAACATGAGAAATTACATAATAAGACTAAGGTCACAAAGAGAGACTATGTCTTTATTGTTTTTCATTCTAATTTAATTATATTTAAACTTATCATTTAAAGCTCAGTAATTAAACAAAGTAGCAAATAAATTTGATAATTAAACTAAGAGATGTGAAAAGGCCAACTGTGTAAGCTAAATAACGATTCTTAATGCGAAATAAATACTTTAAAATAATCAAAAAATAAAAATTAATGCCCAGTAAATCATACCTCCAGTCATTGATGCTACTCACACTATGATTCTACAGGAAAAATTCTGCAAAAGTCAATTTTCTCCTCCTCAAATCTAG
>CM076572.1:800509224-800554224 GCA_034641835.2 Pinus albicaulis | reverse complement strand
AAGTTCAGGGATATCAGAATGAATTTCAGAGAAATTTGTAGGTTGTACAGCTGCATAAAATTAAAAATCACATGCTTATGTTAAAATTGAGGCATAAATAAAATTTCATGCTTTGCCAATATAAATCATGCTTTAAAATTGAATCTAATGACATAAAAATTGTCTGTGGACTAAATTTTCAATTCAAGTAAATTCAGTTATTCTTTATGATAGAATTTATCAAATTATTCAATTAATTCATAATTCTAAGGGTATATTATGATTATAATTTGATATAAATTCTATCTTAGTTTTGAACTTTATGATAAAACTATTAATTCATAACTCCTGTGGGTAAGTTATGAATATTATATCCTAATTAATTACACAAATATAACAAAAATTCCCGTGGGATAAAATTTATTATATTTAGTATAATTAATTACAATTAATGTCTAAATATTCTTTATATGATCCTAATCAATCATAATATATAATTTTATTTAATTAGAGATGTGGCTATTTTCTAATCAATTAAAATTATATGGATCACTAGACATTACTTACATAAAAATTAACTTGATATAAGAATAATGATAATTTGCATAAATAAAACTATAATATTAATGCATAACATTTAACAATGGGTCTCGAATACTCATCCAAAATAGCGTGTTTTAATTAAAGCAGAGATAATTAATTCATGCAAATTAAATTGCACAACAATTATCGAAATTGCATATAATTAAACTAAATAATTTATTATAAGCATAAAAATTGAGCAAAAATTAGACATATTTCCAAATAAATGCTTTAATTTAGAAAATTTTCAAAATATGACATTTAGCCAAACATGTCTATAATTACCAAGGCAAAGATAAAAATTTCTTCGATACCAAATGTAAGCTAAATAATGATTCTTAATGTGGAATAAATACTTTAAAATAATCAAAAAATAAAAATTAATGCCCAATAAATCATACCTCCAGCCATTGATGCTACTCACACTATGATTTTACAGGAAAAAGTCTGCAAAAGTCGTTTTTCTCCTCCTCAAATCTAGCAAAATCCCATCCTTCGGACCTGAAAACAGTGAATCTTCGATCGCTGGCAAATATATCTTTGCTCAGAAATGTTGTTTCTTGAAGCCTTAAACCCACTGAACAAATTATAGAGGAACTCATTCTCTGCATCAATTTTGCAGCCGAAAGAATCCTCGCAAGCAGGAGTCAACAAGTGCCCACAATTTCGTCTTATCACTCATAGAATCTAGAAGATTTCTAGACCAAAATCCTTGCAAGCAAGAGTCAACAAGTACCCACGATTTTGTCTTATCACTCATAGAATCTAGAAGATTTCTAGACCAAAAACTTGTTCCGACACTGGATTGATCTACAGGGTTTCACACCATAACTCACAACGCAAACGTGAAAAGGATACAGAAAATCTGAAGGCACTTCCAAGCTCTGCTCACTCTAGCTTGATGGTGTAAATCTGAAGGGGATTGAGTTGGTGAGCTTGGGGACCAAACAGAAGTATTTATAGCCAAGTTTCCATCAAGCTTCTGTTGGCTATGTGTCAAGTATTCCACAAATCATGGTAGAGAACTGCAGTGGGAGTAATGGACCACTTCAGAAGCTCCTAACAAGAAAATTAATTAACTGCAGTTGATTTCCATAATTTAAAGAAATGACTGCAGTTAGTTTCCATAAATTAAGAAAATCACTGTAGTTGGTTTCCAAAAATAATTAATTGCAGTGATTTCCAGAAATAACTCCAGCAGTTGGGAGAGGGAGCGTAACAACCTATGTAATCTTATTTTATCCAATTCACTTCACATAATAGTTATGATTTCACTTAAAATTGGTGTACAAATATTAAATATTATATTCTCGTGACGTCTATATGTCATGTTCAATAGGTAATTATGTCGATACATATTTTTTAAAGGACAAATGCAAGTTGAAAAAGGTTAAAGATGAAACTTTTGAAATAAAAAATAGGGTTTGAATATGTATAATTAGTCGATGTCAAAGCTTAGGGGAAGTTCATGGAGTTAATATTAGTATTATTGAAAATGTATTTTATTTAAAGTAAAATTTCAGATGGAGTTTTGAAAATATGAAATATGATTTGAATATATAATATTGGTAAAGTGAAGTGGAATCGATTTCTTATTTTTATATTTGTGGACAGCAGGTTTTATTATAATTGGCTGTTAGTTAATTTTTTATAAAATTTATTGAAGTTTTTTAAAAAATTGAATATTTAGAAAATTAGAAAATATTTTTTATTTTTAATTTAATTTTTTAATTGATTTATTTTTAAATAAAGTTGGTAGTGTTAAAAATTATTTAAAAATTAAAAAAAATAAAAAAATTATTTTTTTAATGTCTAATTATGTATAATTTATTAATAATAAAATATATGTATGGTTTACTTAACACAATTGAATCCCAAAAATTGATTTCTAATAAAATATAATTAAATTACATTATTTTTATTTTTCTAGGTAAGGATACAATATCACTCTTGTAGTTGTCATTACTATTTATATCTTCGTCAATGATCTAATCAACCGACACCAATGATGAAATTTGATGAGTGAATTGCCTATGTCACAAGGTGATTTGTTCATAAAATGCAATTAAAATATAATGTGTAAAACTATCAAGATCTTTTGTTGAAATTGTAAAAATAAATTAAGAGGTGTAAGTGAATTTATTTTGAAATTCCAATTTTTACCTGTTTTAAAATACCTACTTTAACCAACACAATTAGACAAACCACACTCGCAAGATTAGACACATTTGGATGTTTGAGATGTCGCAAATGCCTTGGTTTCCATTGTGCATTTTCAGTTGAGAACAAAATTAGTTACGGGTAAATGTCGCTATGCAGTCTGATTATTTTGGGAGGTAATTTATCAAATTGTTAACAATGAGTAAAGGTAATGTTTAGCTTTCCACGTGGCTATTTAATAATCATGAAGATTTTTTTGAAAAATTATTTCAGTGAAAATTCATATATAATAAATATTGTTAACGCTTTTCAAACAACTATTACGGTTCATAATAACCACAAAGACGATTTAATAACCATTTAAATGAGTGTATGTATCTTTTAAAGAAAAAATTTGCAAGTGTAAACGAGCTAACCTGTGGTAGGCGTTTATGAACCGAGGTTTTATTTAATTACACTGAAGGTGTAAATATATTGGAAGAATTCCACCAAACCATCGTCAACATTTTCAATTTCTACCGTTCGTTCTGGCCACTGTTGTCATTGTTTTAAGCAGTTGATCTTCTGTTACCGTTGCCGCGGATGCCGGATGGATGTTTCCATTTTGCAGCCGGATGGATGTTTCCATTTTGCAGGAGTAGCTTCTCTATTATTAGCTCGCCTCGGCCATGTTCTAGTGGCATTCTTTGGGGACGCAACCTTTGATTGGTTCACAGAATCAAATTTGGTACCTTTCGAGCCCACTTTTGCCCATAAATCAAAGCAGACGATGTCTAGGAGCTTCTGTGATGTCGTCGACGATGCCATCGACGAGCTGGGCAGGCGTGCTGCGTTGGGTTTGATGTGTGGTTGCACAAATTCCTTCAGTTCTACAGCAAGGGAGGGGCATATTGAGGTTAGTGTGCCCGGTTATGAAGCTCCAGTGATATATATGGATGATATATATGGATAGGCAGGTCAAGGAAGCCAAGGAGGGGTTTCAACAAGCGCAGATGCTTGCTTTTATGCAGAGGATGGCTGTGGCTCCTAAGTGTGGGGAGGACAGGATGATCTCAGGGATTAAGTATGCAGCCCAAGTCCGAGCATACCGAGCTGCTACTGCTGTTCCTGTGACTGATGAGTATCGACAAGCCTTGAGACTTTCACAAAGAAGCTGTTGTCCAGACATATCGAGTAAAACTGAGCTGCCATGGAATGACTTGGGTGTACTCTAAAAAAAAATCAAATTAAAAAAAAAAAGCGGTTTGAAATGATACAGGAACTCTATCCATATGCATTTTAATGTCTCCAGATACCTCTTAATTTTTAATTCATGCTGACGGAAAGAGTTTTTAATATGGGCTCTGGGCCATGGCTTCTTTGTACACGGAATATGAGCACATGTGAGGGCTATCAGAGAAGAAACTTTGGGATGACATATTTCATTTTGGAGGACGCAACCTTTATACCCTGTACCTCGTTCTTTTCTGGAGTCTATTGCGTTGCCTGACTAAATTTTGGGGTCCTCAAAGAAAGAAACGAAGCCGTGTAGCTCACTCCCTCTGCTGAAGCTTTCTGGCACCAACTATTTCTGAATTGGGTTATTCTAAAAGTTAGCTGAACGGACGGTCGCTGCTGAGTTTGAACATTGGGACTCAAGCAGGAAAGTTTTATGGTTGGGTTTATATGATGTGATCTCTCCATTTTCGATGCAGGGATCATGCTGTTTTAAATGCCTAGCTGTAATCGAAATTTTCCAAGGTAACGGTTTCGCGCTTGGTTCCACCAGTGGTTCAACAGAGGAAAATTTGGGGATTTCGGGAGACCAGTTGCCATCCCTATCTGATCATTCTGCTACGAAATTCTATGGTATTCTGCAAGTCTTGCATATGAGAAGCTCCATGGATTGAGAATTGAGACATTCGAATGAATCCATGACGAATTCACAGATGAAGGGCAATGATGAAGACAAAGGCGTCAATTGCTTTGCATCAGAATGAGTAGAGAAGGCTTGGAGAAGACGAAACCCCAGTGTCAGAGCAGGATGCCATCTTTCTAACTGTGACACTTTTGCTGGAGTAACTGCAACGGATCCAACATTATAATCGTGCTAGTAAGTAAATTGCAGCAATCTTTGGTTTTAATTATATTCTACGATGAGTTATTTGTGTCCACGTATGTGACGGATTTTCAGTGTGTAAAGAGAATAAAAGACAACGTTATAAACTTGCAACAGAAGCGGCCGTTTTTATATTGGATCTTTCTGATTACTGATGAAGAATTTCTGGTCACTTGTACAGGAAGGGGAGACGATGAATTTTGTGTAATTCAGAGTTCGGTGCAACCACGTTGAGGGCATGAGTGGGAAAGGGATGGTTTTACCGGCTGATGGCGCCGATGGGTCTGTGGAGGGACCCCGCAAGTCGGCTGTGAACTTTATGGACTCGAAAGCCGATTCCACCTTTACTTTGGCGGATGTAGTTCGTCTCATGATTGAGGATTTGTCTTGTGTCTCGAAATCTCTTCAGTTTCGCACTAGCCCGTCTGCTCAGAATATCGATATAAAGATCTCTGAGAGTGAAAAACAGCAGCTGGAACAAAACATTGTGAAAATAGAAGGTATGCATGCCTTTTTAGGTATTTTTCAGTTTTTGCAGTTACTTGGTCATCAATACTAGCTTCATTTCACCCTTGGTCCTGTTTGTTTCTCAGAGAAAACTTAGTCATGGAAACTAATCTCATCTCTATCATATCTTAACTGTCCTGTCTCATACTATCTCTAAATTCAGAAGATTAGAGTCCCAACTAAAATTGGCATTACAAGTCTGAAAGATTCTCTGCCAGATTTGACGGTCTTTATCTGGATCTTATCTCCATTTCAGGTGAATTAGACATATTAAAAGACTATCTCAGATTGTCTGACATCAAGCGGAAGGAGGCCCTCAATAAGTTACTGGATCTCAAGGGTAAGCCTATCTTCTATTTTTCTTCTCAGGGCCTTATCATCTAGTTTTCCTCTAGGGACCAATCCTTCCTTACGAGGGTTGATCGGGGCCTAACTGGGTTAAGCTTTGAAGATATTTTATCCACTCATTCTGCAGCAGAGTGTTACAGAAAAATGTGTATCGTGGTGTTTTTGAGAAGTGTTATAAAATATTTGTGTTACAGGGAGCATTCGTGTATTCTGTCGCCTTAGACCATTGCTTGGGAATGAGAAGAGAGCATGTCCAAGACTTATTGTAGCTCCTCACTCAGACAAGGTTGTCGTCAAAACTGGGGGGAAGCTGAAGGCATATCACTTCGACAAGGTGTTCCTTCTTGATGATTCACAAGGTACAGGGAACTGCTTTTAGTGACTGCCATTCAAAATTTTGTGTGGGTAAAGTCAAAATTGTTTTTAAATTCTAACACTTTTTGTGCAGATGATGTGTATGCAGAATTGGTGCCAATTATCAGATCTGCTTTGGAAGGCCACAATATATGTATTTTTGCATATGGGCAGACCGGAACTGGCAAAACTTACACAATGGTGCGTGTCTTGATTTAGGTTCGGTTATTTTTTCCTCAAATTTGAAACCTATTATTTCACTCCCTTTCAAAAATCAGCCATTAATACCAGATTGAGGTCATCGTTAAACTGACTGTATATTCGAGTCATTGGAGGTTGACTTTGTGGCTCATCCTTCCGATGACCCAGATCTACAATTGGGTTAAGCTCAGGTGATTGAGAATTCATAAGAGGCCACTGTGGACCTCCCAAGCCGTGGTGAAAACATGGTGCCTAATAAGCAAGGAGTTACGTTCAAGCCCTGAGATTTGCTGGCTCAAAATCCAAATCCTTACAGTTTCCTTTTTAGGACATTGACCTAAATGCAGGCCATTGTACATGGTGATCTGGATTCTCTACAGTATTCACAGTGTAATTTTCCATAAGCTTTCCTAAATTACCTCAGGAAAACCATGCCGGTAATGTCAATTTTCCCTTCATTATTAGAAGGCAATAATCAACTACTCACTACCCTCACAGTTGCACCAGGATTCTGGGAGAATCCCATGCATTGAATGGGCAAAATTTGTGGTTCAAAAACACCTGCCCACTACCTTGTAATCGGCACTGTTTTTGTTAGGGATAGCTTGTGATACCATCTCAGTTTACAAATCTGTAAAATGCATCCTCTCAACTGTATAAGATCATAAATTTGAAGTATCATCGAAATTTCCTGAAACCTTGCCCACAAAGATTAACCAAGTAATTGATTTCATCTTGATAAATATATTGCAGGAAGGAAGACCAGATAGTCCCACTGTTGTTCCTCACACATTCAAGGAACTCTTTAGACAGGCTGCCTTGGACAGCAGTTTAACCTTTACCTTTAAAATTAGCATGCTAGAGGTTTACAAGGGATCTCTGAGAGATTTGCTTGTGTGTCGACTTACAAGGCTAACAGAATTTTTCTTACTGGGAAATATAGTTTTTCAGAAATTGGTAAAGAAAATGTAGGCTAGAAATCTTTGCCTAATGAAAGTTTTTTCTCTTTCCAGCTTGATCAGGATTGTCATTAGAGGTTCAAGGGGTGATGATACATACGCTATAACAAGCAAGTTGTGGATGGTTGATTTAGGTGGGAGTGAACGTATTCTCAAGACAGGGGCTAGTGGCCAAACTATGGAAGAAGCAAAAGCTATAAACTTGTCACTCTCTGCCCTTGGAGATGTTATCGGTGCATTGCAGAAGAAACAGCCTCACATACCTTACAGGTACTTGAACTTTGAATACCAAAGCATGAAGAGGTTCCTGCTGCTTTTGACCTTCCTTATGCTAGTAACTTTGAAAAAACAGCTCTAATCTAACAATTAGTATTCCTTTGCACTTGCAGGAATAGAAAACTAACTCAAATACTCAGAGACTCTCTCGGTATCCACATTACTCTTTCTGTTAATAAACGTTATTTGGTTTGCCCACATGAAAATATATGTTATGATTTCATGCTTTTTGTATGTTGCATATAAAATATCCCATTCAATTCTTGATATTAATTTGCAGGAAATGATTCAAAGGTTGTTATGCTTCTCCATATAAGTCCTAAGGAAGATGATCTAGCTGAGACTGTTTGTTCTCTGAATTTCGGTACCAGGACACGAGACATACAACTTGGGAGGGAGATGTCAGCTGTATGTCTCCCTATATCCTCTTTTAGGTTAAATAATTATGTTTCTTCCATGTATTCAGAAGATAGGTGACGTTATCTATGTAAGCAAGTTATCTTAATACTGTATGAAATTAATAGGAGTGTATTCTGTTGTCTATGAAGGAAGACAAGGAACAGAGAAAACATGCCATGGATGATATCACACTGCACATGAGACACCTTGAAGATGAATGCAAACGAGCGATAAAGCACATCCAAACTGTTGAAACTGTTGAAGTTCTTTTAAAGGAAAAGAAGAAAGTCCTGCAGAGTGAGCTCTCTTCAGAAAATCAGATGACACAATCTTCTACTAGTCAGGAACAACATGCCATAGAAATAGAATCTGCTGACTCATGTAGTATTGTAGATAGATCTATAGAGTTAAACATGCCCAGATTTATGTCACCTACTGCTTGCAGCCGTCTCCGAGGGAGGGCCCAGGATAAGAACTGCATATCCCCATGCAAGGAAATAAAGAGAGAAGAAAGAAATGGAACGAGAGTATCTCTACCCAATTACGCCAGAGCAATGCCCAATTGCTCCAAGCCAAGTACCATTAGACAATCACAGCTTAACTCAGAGTTCAATTATAACAAAATAGTCAAGTACCCCATGGCTAACAATAAAGGGGTGGCTGTATTTGTTTCCAAGCAAGGTACAATTGATGAATCAGAATGTGTTTCAGAATTTAGGGTAAAGGATGATCACGAGTTAAGATGCCCATCAATTCCACAACGTCTCAAGGTGTCTGCTGGACCATTGTCCAAGCAATTATGCACAGCTGATGAATCACAACACCTTGAGACGGATATTAATAATGGAATGAAGCATGTTACAGTCCCAAAGAAACAGAGGTTTTTTGGATCCTATTGTACAAAATGCACAACTGATCAAAGCCAGTGTCTTTCAGAGCCTAATATAATTCATGGATTGAGGTCTTCTCCATCTACAAACAACAAAAGAACTAATGGATCACCTCCCAAGCAATTCACAACAGATGGCATCTCACAAAGTATTTCAGAGGGTTTCAGTCCTGAATGTACTAACAGTGATCAAATATACTCTGGGAAACGAGTGGAGATGAATTGAAATTATTTTATTATTTAGAGTGATTTTTCCATTTGAAATTAGGAACTTGCTTGACATTTTTATTTTTAATTTAGGATTTGATTTCTTCGGTGGAGCAAAGCCATATGCGAATCTATACATTTTAAAGTAAGGAGCAGGTTTATGGGATGTTCAATATACTTGAATTTAAAAAATATATATCACCAGAATGTTCAATATCCTTGGTCTGACACAAACCTAATCTTTTATAGCTATAAAAATTTAGTGAAAACCATATTAAAATTTTGACTGGTACTCTCTAATGAAAACCATTAAAATTTAGACTTTACTGTGTGAAAAGTGTAACTTCTAATGGAAATGAACAAATTTTATACTTTATGGAATTAATTTTAAGAGTTTAAGAATTTCGAATTAGTCTTATAAATTCCGTTAATGATGGTGATTGGTTTTTTGTCATGGTGTGCAATTCTGGGAAGCATGGAGTACCTTCGAAATAGTTTTAAAAATTCCGTTAACAATGGTGATTGGTTTTTTGTAATGATGAGCTGGAGCTGGAGCTGATTCTTTGGAGTGACGGGCTTTTGAATTGTATGCTTTTGAATTGCATTTTATTTCGTGTGTCCAGATGGATTTGTTTTATCTCCGCCTTTTTTGAATAACCGAAGTTGTTCAGATTTGTGATGCATTTCATATGGATATATGAATATGTGTAACTCCCCACACAGAAGAAAATTATTTAATAGAGTTATCGAAAATATGTATTCACCAAACAAAATCCCTCATTACGTGGCTTAAATTCCACAATTACTTGCTCCTGTTTATCTAAACTCATAAACATATATTGGGGAGAGGATCTTTTCAGTTCTTATCACAGGGGACCTGAACCCGCAGTTTATACAAAGAGGCAACAATCACTTGACATATTCGTGTGAGGGGACTGCCACCTGGCTTTTGGTATGTGTAAATAGGAGTACCAGAGTAAAAAGCCCCCATTGCAAATCCCATGACTAGAGTTGAAATCCCAAAGCCCAACGCCCAACTGACACAAATGTCTCATACATGGCTTAACCAACTTTTATGCTGGGCAGAAATATTGATCAAATTTATGTTTTTCTGGCTCATGAGAAGGGCTAAAGGGTTGGAGATGCTAACACTTCTGCACTGATCACTAAATTTGTGATTTTCTGGAGGATTTATTCGAGCAACCAGAGTTACAAATATTTCTTGGAATAAAATACAGAGGAATGTGCAATTAATTTTCGCTCTAACACATGCCTACAAACATTACAATTATTGTAAAGTACTGAATTCACACATCATGATTCATGAATGATGGGAATCACTTTTACAATTACTATAAAGTACTGAAATTTTAATTTTATTATTTTTGGAATTATGTTTCATGTTTCATGAAACATGTTTATTAAAAAATGGTATTTGAATGGGCAACTGTGTATAAAATCTGTTCAAGCTTCATGACTGGATTTGTGCCTTGTTGGTATAAATCCTATAGCCCCATTACCCTTTTTGCTTTGAAATACAATTCACCCCGCCCTCAAGCTTGTTAGGGATAATGAGATTACTGGTACCATGCCAGCCCCATCAATTTCAAGGCACTTTTAGTTACCTAATTTTGATGAAATAATGCAGTAGCAATAACGTTAATGCAGCGATGCTTAATAGTAACAGGCATACAAAGGAAATTGCAACATGGACAATATTGTAATAAGGCTAATGTGAGTGGTCGTAGCTGAAGAAGGAGCTCCTACAACAGGGCCACAATAATTTTTTTCTTAGAATATACATTTATGTAATGACATAGATTGAAGAATGTAAGTCCTCATTTACTTCTTCAAGATGGCTATTTACTTCATAGTAGATATTTGCATTTTATTGTTATGTTGTAATTGTTCTTTCATGTACTTTGTTTTATGCTAAGTAACAAGATTCTTGGATATTGACCACAAATCTTAGATCACTTTTGCATCTCAAACTGTCTACACAACTCGTCAAATAAGTCTCTACCTACATAACTGAGAATTGAACAATAACCTATTACTGCACAACTGAAAATTTAACATCATCTTTGTGCAAAATTCTACAAAATCTCCTTCATCTCAAAAACTACAATTACTTAAAATTAACATCATCTTTGTGAAAATTCTACAAAATCTCCTTCATCTCAAAAACTATTTTTTATATTTTAATTAGTTGACCAAATAACTCAATTAACAATAACCATGTTATAAAATATGAAATTATCGGTGAAACTCGCATACCAGCAAAAACCAAAATATAAATATAAATATAAAATATGAGATAAACCATGAAACTCGCATAATAACGTCAAAAATTCATACAGATACTTGGTCAACACGCAAGTTGCAACCATAACTAGAGAAGCCGAGCACGTAAAACCATAGTTACCAAATTCGGCCGTATTGGTCGAAAAAGTTCGAAAATTCGTTGGAACGATTCGGTTCGCGATTTAATTCGTTAATTTCAATACGGTACGGAATTTCTGGGTCATGAAATCAATTAACTTCTCCACTGATGTTTGCGATTTTGAACAGCTCAACAAAAAGATAGGGTGCTCCGGAATGATGTTCTAATCTAACAAATAGCCCACGCTCCCTAATAATATTTGAATTTAGTGAAATCAATTAACGTCTCCACTGCTGTATGCGACTTTGAACAGCTCAGCAAAAAGATAGGATGCTCTGGGATGATGTTCGAAACTAACGAGCAGAGCATCCAACGCTCCTGAATAATGGTTGAATTTAGTGAAATCAATTAACTTCTCCAATGTTGTTTGCGATTTTGAACAGCTCTGCATTTAACAAGCAGCCAAAGCTTCGGAATAATATTTGAATTTAGCAAGTAGTTAAGGTAAAGCAGCCAACTTAATATATAAATATATAAACATCTATCCCACGACACGACAGCATTCACTATTTCATAAAGGCAAAATAAAACATATACATATAAACATCCATCCCATGTCACTATTCAGTGGTTATATATATATAAACAGCCATTCCACAGTCAGAATAGCTTAAAATATGAAAAAACTGTTAAAAAAATGTTATGGAAATTTTATTTCTAAAAAATTTAATTATAAAATAGTAAATTCTCTATTAAAAAAGCAGTTTTTGTATTAAAAAATTATTAAAAAAAGGTAATTTCTATATTTAAAAAATTTAAAAATTTAAAAATATAGTTTTTAATAGTTGTTATTATCCAAATTGATTTTACTAATAGTTGATTTGGAATTCAATTAAGTATTATTTAAATAAGATTATAATTATAAGAATTTTTTTTTTTTAAATTCTATATAATTTTGAAAAAAAATAATAATATGTTGATTTTTATAAGATGTATATTCTCGAATTTTTTCCGTATTGAATTTTTTACAGTCAAATTTTTTCGTACCGAATCAAATTCGAATTCGAATTTGGTAACTATGCGTAAAACCATCTAACATAGTTGACCAAATAACTCAATTAACAATAACCATGTTATAAAATATGAAATTAACCGTGGAATATGAAATTAACCATGAAACTAGCATCCCAGCAGAAACCAAAATATAAATATAAAATATGAGATAAACCATGAAACTCGCATAATAACGTCTACAAATTCATACAGATACTTGGTCAACACGCAACCATAACCAGAGAAGCCGAGCAGGTAAAACCAATAATAACGCTAAACTTCAGTAACAACGGCAGTTTAATAATAACACTAAGCAGTGCAGGCACAGCAGATGTCAACGGAGGAGGCGAGCACATGAAAGTAATAGACAGACGGAGATGGCCATCAATACCGCAAGAAAAAGAGCTCTTGGCAGCCACCATGTCGCAGATGTATTCTCAAATGCCTTGTTGCTGTAAGTAGAGCAGAATCTGCGTTTCACCGCCAATGTTGCTTTTGGGAGGGAGCGGTCAATGATAGAATCGCGATATTGTTGGAGCTGTTTTGCACGCTTGAGCAGCCTGAATTGCACAACAAAGACATAAACAAAGGCACAGATGAATGCTGTAGAAACAAGGCCTGATAAAATGAGTGTACTCGTGGCACTGGCACAACCCAGCAGCTCCTTCATTTTTTGGCCAGACCAGACAGCGGCGAGAATGGCCCCATCACCGGCCACGCAACTACTAAGTAAGATGCTTTGGACAGTAGTCTTGTTGGCGTACATCCCCACGACACCTGAAGTCTCGTCTTCTAACAGCTGAATTTCTGCATTTATTTCATCCCTCTCAACAATCGTTGGACTTTGCGTCTCAATATCCTCTGGAATCTTGTCTTGTAAGCGCCTATTTTCTGCCATGGCTGGAATTTCATCCCTCTCATCAATCGTTGGACTTTGCGTCTCAATACCCTCTGGAATCTTGTCTTGTAAGCGCCTATTTTCTGCCATGGCTGGAATTTCCTGTTGCACTTTGACGTGGGCGGAGATCGAGAGGGGCGAAGGCGGAATTCACGATTGGGGAGGGGGATTTGGTGTGACGATAGGTGGACGGGGCAGGGGGTTTATATAGGCGGGGGACGAGGATTTTGCGTATACTACGTGTGGCGGGTGTATGATGAGGGGAGGGCGGGCCAAGGAAGTGGTGACGGGGACAGTTTCCAGGGAGGGGGTGGACGGGCCAAGGAAGTGGTGACGGGAGCGGGAGGCAAGGAACGGCGAGTCTTATTTCAGCTGCCATAGGTTCATTAATGCGTTCAGGCCGTTGATGCCCGTCGCACGAAGATTACACCTTTAATCCGATGGTCGACATCAGTTGCTCGGCCATATTTGCTCGGCCATATTAATGAGCCTATAGCAGATGAAATAAAACTCGCCACCAAAGAAGTGGTGACGAGACAATTTCTCCCTAGCCTTCCTATTGGTAATGTACTTGTTTACTTTTTGTACTTCGTAGAAAATAGTTCCCGTATCACACGCTTATATACGTATATCCAACTTTTAAAGATTAATTATAAATTGTTTTTTTAATTAGTTTAAAATTAAAATGTGTATAAATTATATAAATTTAAGATTTATCCAACTTTTAAGGGTTAATTATAAATTGTTTTTTTAATAGGTTTAAAATGTATAAATTATATAAATTTAAGATTTATCCAACTTTTAAGAGTTAATTATATATATATATATATATATTTTAATAGGTTTAAAATTAAAATGTGTATAAATTATATAAATTTAAGATTTAATTGTTAAGAACATTTTATAAATTTTAAAAAAGGAGTTGATAATTATTTTATTAAAAATTGATGTCATAATATTTTTAACTATTTTTTCAAATTTTTTAATTTTATAAAATTAGAAACCTTATTTATTATATTTTTTTGAATATTAAAATTTATATCTATGTTAGTTTATTATATATATTTTTTTACTATTTAAATTTATTTCTATGAAAGTAAACTAATGTGAAAAACTATGCATGTGTGAAAAACTATGCATATGTGAATTAGCATTAAGAGTAATGAACTTATAATTAATTATATTTTAGAATTATATATATTTTTTCAATTTTATTTTTTGGGAAACTCAAATACTTTTTTTTGGTTATTTTTGTAACTAGTATGCAAAGACTAGCATTCTCTATTTTTTCGAGTGGGCCTAATCGTTAAGAACATGTGTTTTCTCCTAAGAGGGCATAGAGTATATATGTCTTCCTAGACTTAGTAACCTTCCTAGACTTAGCATTCAAATGGTTGCGAGGAGGTGGGTCTCTTGTCCCACAAACAAGGGGGTCTCATACACCAATTTGGTGTTTGTTGTGACCTTAAAATTGGATAATAATAATAATAATAATAATATATACAACCCATTGGAAACTAATGCTATGCGCTTATTGTGGTAGCATGTTGCTCCTTCATATGAGATTTGATGGCTAAGAACTGTTTTCTTTGTTCTCTCTGTAAGTTCTAGATCACCATAATTTGATATTGGGTGATATTAGGTGATTAACCCATGAGGTGTAGACCAATTAGTTTAGATATGGTTTAGTCTCAACCACATCATAGGTTGAAAACTTATGGTGAGGGGTTGAGGATGGAACCCACTTTTGAAGAATTATATTCCCAAAGGGTGTCCAGAGCTTCCAAATCCTCCTCACGTGATCCTGGTGATAAGCATCCCATTGTGGGTGGGTTGGTCTTTTGCGATCCAATAAATGGGCAGATCTCTATTCTTCCATCTAATAAATAGGTTAGCTCAAGCCAAGGCTAAACATAACTACACTGTAGAAATTTGAATAATAGCTTAATTATTCACCGAGATTATCCTGATTATACACTATTTAAGCTTCATGCATAATACATAACCTCTTCTACAATTGATCATCAATTTGCGGAAATAGAAGCAGTCGCATGCGCACATTAAAACATAATCAAGCACACATATAACACAGTATGTAATGGGGCAATCTAATAGCTAAAAACCCCCAATTATCTGTATAATATAATGATAGAGAACATGTAACAATACATAGCACAAAGCTCCTCACAGCTCTCAACACTATCTCGCATGCTACACACAAACTAGCTCAGATATAGAACAAGTCACAAGTTCAAATCTTCTCCACAAGTCTGCCTGCCTCTACTGCGCAATCCAAGATGAATAATGATGAGATCCAAGTTCGAATCCCACTGGCTTGTACGCAATCCTCATTGGCAATCTCAATGAATGTGTGTGCAAATCTCATGCACAGCCATAGTCACAATTGATAGTAGACTCACCCTTTCACCCACCTCTAACACTGGTCTCCACTGAACTGTCCATGCATTGCAGTTCTTTAATTACATTTATTACAATTTCAATAGGGGAGAACGACTTGAATAAGGTGGTGTTGTTACTATTATAATTTCTATGTTGAAATTTGTTTTTAAAAGTAATCATGTTGAAATGTAAGGAAGAATAAGGGAAGGGTTTTGCAAGTGTAAACGCACTCACATGTGGCAGAGCGTTTATGAACCAGTAAATTTATTAAACATTTAATATGTGAGAACAGTGTGAATAACAATGTGAATGGGGTGTTATTGTTATTATTATTATTTTTTTTGGTTGAAATTTAATTTTAAAAATAATTATGTTGAGATGAGATGTAAGGGAAAGTGAATAATAAAGGGAGAATTTTTTAAATGGAAATTACAAATTTGTTTTGTTTTTTTTTTTCTTTTAATTATTATTATTATTATTATTTTATTTTTTTAAATTGATAATGATGATTAGGGTTTAGTGGTTTATTAGACTTCAAGAAAAGAGATTCTTCAAAATCTTGTTTATGTGATGAAGGAAAAGAAAAAGAAAAATAATTTATATTAATAAAATTAAATTTAATTAAAATCATAAATTAATAAAAATTATTAAAATTTCAAATAATTTTTTTTTATTTAACAAAAAAATCAATTTAATTTTAATTCCATTTGTATTTCTAAATTAATTTATATTAATAAAATTTGTTTGAAATTATAAATCAATAAAATTTATTGTTTTTATTTCTATTTTATAATAAAAGATGAGAAATTTGTTATAAAATTATATTATATTTCTCTTTATATCTTTTAAAAATGAATTATCTTTTATAATAAAGTAATTTATTTTTCACAATAAAATAATTTATAGGTTTGAATAGTGAACTTTCACTTTATATTCTTTTAAATATAAAAATTATATTTAAAATCGTTAATAAAATATTAATTATGATATACTTTAAATAAGTTTCAAAATAATATTCATAATTACAAAATTAATTCAAAAATTAAAGCGTGTATGTTTACAAAGTCATGGACATAATGTTGATGAGAACTTATAGAATTTTGTGTATTTTGCTGGAAACCTTTGGGGTGAACACTTCACCCATGGTTAGGGGCAAGAAGCCGAAATTTAAAGACAATGATAAAAAGAAAACTCTAGAAATTTAAAGACAATGATAAATTGATTAAGTCAATGACATAATCAACTAATTTAAATTTTGAATTAAAATCAAATTGAAAATTAATTAAATCAATGATATATATATATATATATATATATATATATATATATATATATATATATATTCTTGATCATGTCATTGACTTTATCATTGCCCTTAAATTTCCAGAAGAATTAGTTTTTTCTTTTTATTTTATAAATTGACAGTCCAATGCTCTTTCTGTGACAAATGAGTGAAGTGTTCACCCAAAACTCATTAACATTAATTTAAAAATATTTTACTACTTCAATCTAATTTATTCATAATCTATAAATTTTAATATTTTATTTATAAAACAACTTTATCTATAATTTTTATCAAAATTACAATAACTTATATTATCAATTACTTTTTACACATTTCTGTTTATGAAATTCTAATGTGATTTGAAGTAGTGAAGACAATATTTTAAATGGTTGTGAAACACGCCAAGTGTGGAGGGACCTCTTTGAAATTGGATGCACGATATATTAGTAAAGAAGTTTGGCTCTTTCCTTGGGATTATAATTAATAATATTTGTTGAGTTAGTAATATGAGCGTTTTTCAAGATAGGGACATTTCAATCAAAATTATAATTAATTTATGGGAAAATTGATTTGGAAATGTTGAATATATTTTAAAATTTTTAAACAAAGGATGCCAATAATATATTAGTAAATTTCATAAAAACTGCTTTTGACAATGTTAACTTGGACTATCTCAATATGTAGATTGATATGGCCCTTTTCATCTATATATCAAAAATTTTGAAAGAATACTCATTGAGTTATTTTGAAAATAAAGATTGTAACATCAATATTCTCTTGGATTTTTTTTTTATTTGTAGGCATAAAAGATGGTTTCTTTAAATGAGAAGAGTCCATTAATGTATATGTTAAAAAATGCACATCTTATAAGTCCTTGCTTTCGACATTCATAGACTATAGCAATAGTTTAGCGTTGACCAAGCATAAATTACTTTGAAAAACTATTTATTCACTGTTTTAACCAAATTCTTAGCAAAAATATTCAATTAAACAATTTTTTATGCAAAGTTTTAGTTTCGGCCTCTTATTGGAGGCAAAGGAGTATAAATTTATTAAAAATTAGGAATATCAGTTTCAAGTTTCACTTCAAGGTAGTTAAATGCTATTTTGTACTTAGCATTACTTGGAAAACATTTAATTTTTTGCATTCTCTACCACAATACATAGCCTGCAATATGTATCCAAAGCCAAAGCACGACGATACATATCTAATGTAGTCCACAACTTCATGGAAAGTTGCATGCCGCTTCAAATCTTTCTCAAACTGGTACTTTCCACTTCATCTTCCCATGTTTCTCAAACTGGTACTTGTCGCTTCTTCATCTTCCCATATTTCTCAAATTGGTGCTCAGCGGTGATAGCGAGCACTAGGAAACACCAAACATTTGTACAACAAATATGAAGAACCAAGTCGACTCCTTTTCTATCGTTTAGGTAACATAGGCAACATCAATTTGTCTATTGATTTAGGTAGCCAAAAAGTGAATACATCAAATTCCCCACTCTATAGAGCAGGAATTTACCAAGGAGTTTTACCCAACGGACAATTTGTAACTCCCATTTTAAGAAACAATATCAATTACCCTTTAAGTTTGACGTTGTTGGACCATTGCTTGAAGTTTAGAGTGTAAATCCTGCAATTCCATTCACCACACAGTTCAGGGTCTAAATCCTCATATTCCAAGCACCGGGCGTGGAGGAGTTGCTTCACGGGATTCAACTATATGACATAGGATCAAGTGGTGTATAAACTAGCCTTAGGTCACAATTCTGCCAACTGAATCAAAAAGGGAAAAAGTTGGTGGGTTATTATTCAACAAAAACTATACATTTATCTAAATTTGTCTAAGTTTTTGAATATTTCTGTGCATTTTCTACCTCAAGCTATGAATTTTTCTTACAGTGTGGTGAAGAGCCAATAAATAGTTTTGTTAGGCATAAAAATTCAGACCATGCCCACTGAAATTTTAATGGGGTTTAGCTTTCTAAATGTTTCTGTGCATTTTATCCCTCAAGCTATGAATGTTTCTTACAATGAGGTGAAGAGCCACTAAATATTTTTGCTAGGCATAAAAATTTAGACGAGGCCCACTGAAATTCTAATGAGGTTTTAGCTAAATTAAGAGGAATTTTTCTTCATAGAATTACCAAAATAACCCACTGTAAGCTATTGCTTTTCTAGATGCACACCTCTAGTGGCCCCTCCGTCTGAAATGGTAAGGGCACCACCTCTGTTATCGAATTAGCCGACTCCATCAAAGCCCTGAATGAATTCTCCCGTCTACTTTTCAGAGACTCTGAATATTGGTGGGCATCTCATCTGGAGCTTGATTACAGTTAAATAAGGTTTTAAATGTTCCATGCTCATTTGTCCAAATACTACTTCCATTATATAATTTGAAGCCCTATATCTTTCTTTCATTCAAGAACATAAAATCACCTAAGTTTGACAAGCATGAAATCTGAGCTCTACTGCAAAGTGGGTTACCCTTGCCCAACCCATTAACCAACTGACCCAACCCCTTCAATCAAAGGAATTATTTCAGGACTACCTTCTTTCTTTTTATCGTTATCAGAATTAGAGAATCAAGGGAAGTAAAATGGGGTACTTTATTTAGAAACAATGGGCTCTAAGAAACAATGGGCTCTAAGACAGGCCATTTAGATTTGAATCTTGCATTTGCTATTACTCCTGAAGGAACAATATATTTTGAAGGAAAATCCTGTGGAACAACATGCAAAGGAGCGAAAACTTGTAAAGGAGGAAGGCATTTTTCCTATTCGATAACCTTGCTAGACATAGTTGATGCAGGCACAAAAGATGTTGCAAGATCTTTTGTCTAAGAAGAGTTTGGTACAACCTGCCTTGAGCTGGAACATGATCCCAACCCTCCTTATTTCCATTCGAGACCCTAATCCTATGAACAAAAACTTGAGGATACTTATTTTCATCCTGGACATTAATCATGTGAACAACAACTTGAGAGTGGACCTTTTTTTTTTTGTCCTGCTTAAGTATGTGATTGAACATGGGTCTAAGCTTGAATTTGTGTAAATTTAAGCTTGTACCTGGGGATGGGACTGCCTATGCATGTGGGAATCAAATGGAGGTCTGATACTCCACATGAACGTGGAATCAATCTATAACTTGCTATTGATTAATTGTATCCAAAAGTAGCCTTGAGGGTACACAAATTACAATCAACATATAGTTGATCTAACATATTGTTCATCCATAAAAACAAAGCAACACCATAGAGTTCTTCGCAGATCCAACAACCTATATTGACACATATTACGGGCAAGGGAGATATTCTTCCCATATAGGCATATTAGCATGTTGTAGGTTTACATGGCATGGTGCAAATCTTCCATGATATTTTATGGAGATTGAGTGATGAGGCATCTGAATTTCATGCGAGGGCCCACATGGTCAATCGTCAATCCATGTCATCTAATTTAAAAATTTTAAATTTTTTTATTTGTTATGTTTACATAGCACTTTGATGAAGAAAGTTGTTGAGATCCCAAAGCTTTTCATTATAGATTATTCACTTGTACCTTCTAATATGCACCATCGCTCAATGTTGGAGAGATCTATCCCAAGAGAACTGCGGGTCCTGCATAACTTATGTTTCTAAATGAGTGGAATCATGCTTAATCATGAGTGAAACCACATGGATATAGTTAGATAATGTGCTTAAATGTTTATTGATAAGTTAAGTCATGCCATATTTGTTATAGGATCTAAGATAGCCTAGAAATTGAAGTTTATAAAATTTTGATGATGCCTTTTTCTATGCAGTTAGTGACACATCAATCTTAATTTCTGAAATATACCAGAATGGTTTATGTACTATGGTTCTTATTTAGTCATCATTCATGATATTTTGGTTGCATTGTTTGACATGGATGGATGTAAAGTTCCTCGGGAACTTGTAACTGAAGTAGGAGGGATATTTAATATCCTTTTAGAAGAGGTATTTGTCAACTGCTAAGGTGACTTTGTCTACTTACTGTTTCAAATTTTGTTTTTCAATATTTTCAATCAAGAATCACCATGATGCACTAACCAAAGTTGCAATTGATTTTCAAGAGAAAGAAAGTACTAAAAGAATCTCAAGAAGATATATCCTTGCTCAACTCTTTCACAATTGTGTGGGAAAGACACCCAGATTTAAGGTTACCATGTTTTAAATTCCAATAGTTTATATGCTACGTAGGCCTCATTATATCATAACTATCATATGTATTTAGTACTTACATTCCCCGTAGGTTTTCCACTTACTAACTGCTTGATCCTCATTTTAGGCTGAATGGCCTTGCATACAAGGTGTTACAGTGATACATATGTAGAATGGAAGGTTGGTTTTCCACAAACATTGATAACATATTTGGTAGATGTTGGACTGAGGTGAGAGTACATTTAGTAATGCCATTTTCCATGTTATCTAATTTCTTGAAATGTATTCAGGATCTAGTCTATCTACAATGTAGAAGTACAAAAAGAGATGTTTGATGGGTGACACAAGCTTATGTTGTGAGGGTACTCCACTATTATAGAGGTTATTTCCGGATGTCTTGACATCTGTCTTAGTCACAAGTGTATTTCATTTTCTCAAGAAGACCATGAATACAATGGTCTGGTTGTCAATTAATGGAAGAATGGTTATCCATCATTTTATAGTAATTTATTTAGTAGCGTTAAAAACGTTATGTGGCGATACTGTGGTGTAAAAGTTGTGACCAATAATGGATTTTTGTTGTTGTTGATGTTGTCATCGTTTCTCTTCCTCTTGGCGTGCTAAAAGCAAACTTGGAAAAATTGGAGCCATGTTTATGAGAGTGGAAAGCAACAACAATTGCAGATTTAGGGATTGGGAATGAGAACAAGGTAATTTTATTCTTTGATTAAGTATACTGGCATAATGTTGAATTCTTAGGGATTGTTACACCTACCACATATGGTTGTAGCTAATTTTGGAACCTTCACAAAGAAACTAGACATCCATTTCTTGTTTACATGTCTGCAGGAAGGCTTGCAGATGACATAGAAAAAATGTCTGATGCGAATGTTTTCATCTTTGCAGTGTTGTAACTAAAGAGGATTTTGCCTCATGTATCACAACTAGTAAGTTGATTCTCATGGTCAATTTCTTTTAGCTAGCTTTAAATTACGTTATTCTATTAGGATCGTTGTTTCCATTAAAATGATCCAAGGTGCCTGACCATAAAAATTTGAGACTTACCCATATGTAATTACTTTGTAACGTGTAAGTAATAAATTGAGTTCGCAATGCACAATGATCAAACATAGGTCCATCCCTATTAAGCATCCATGTTCTCACTATACCTTGGTATGTATTTCCACACCAACCACTCAGTGAGGAAGCGTTTTAGTGCTTACTAGCATGGGAAAATATCATAGGGAATTCATAAACAAGGGATTTATGTCAAACTTCCTACACATGAATACCATTTCGGGCTAAGGTATGTAAGAAATCCATCTATGGTAGTAACATTTTGTTCTTTTCGAACTGTTCCATTGCTTCTAGGGCAGTGGTGGAAAAATTTTGGGCATTTTTCAGGCTAAGGTATGTGAGCAATCCATATATGGTGGCAACATTTTGTTCTTTTTCATATTGTTTCGTGGCTTCCGTGGTGCATTTGATGTAGTGCTAGTGACACCTAGGGACCAAAGAATTATTTTGTGTGTATTAAGCATCCATATACACACTACAAATTGAGAGGTTTTCCCACACTGGGGACATAGTTGAGGACATTTGATTAACATCTAGTATCAGTTCATCTCACTTGATATTTTAGCATTTACCTACTGGCAGGGGGAAGGATCAAACGTCATAAAAAAATTCATAAAAAAATTAATTCTTTGATAAAACTCCTATTCTTGGATATGGGTCTTGGTTAAGGTATATGAGAAATCTATGCATGATAGTAACCTTTTTTCTTTTGGTATTGCTGTGGCTGTGGTATTTGTAGTAAATTGGTGGAAATTTTCAATATTGAGTTGGAAATACTCAACAATCAAATACAAATCCACACATACTAAGCATCTACATTCTCAGTGTAACCTAGAAGGTCTGTCCACATCGACCACTTAACTGAGTACATTTTATTAGTGTTAGTATTAGTCTGTCTCATTTGATATTTTAGCGCTTACCTATTAGCATAGGGAAAAAATCATAGGGTAGGCACAAACAAAACATTTCTGTCAAAAACCTCCTACACGTAGACATGGTCCTGGTTTAGGTATGCGATCAATCCATGTATGATAGTAGCATTTTGTACTTTTGGCATCGCTCTGCGGGTTGAGTACATTGGTGGATTTTTTTTGATATTGAGCTAGTAAAGCCCAAGGCTCATACATAAATCCATGCCTATTAAGCATCCGCATTATTACTATAGTTTGGGACGTATGCCCATTCAAACCACTTGGTTTAGAACATTTGATAAGCATATAGTGTTAGTGAGGCTTACTTGATATTTAAGCGCTTACCTATTAGTACGTGGAAAAAATCATAGGGAATTCATAAAGAAAATTTTTATGTGAGAAACCTAACACATGGATATGGATCCTGGTTAGGGTATGTGAAAAATATATGTCTGATAGCAACATTTTGTTCTTTTGGTATTGATTTGCCTCTTTAGTGCATTGGTGGGACTCTTTTGATATTGAACACATGATGCCCAAGCCTTAAACATGACTCCATATTCCATGCTTATTAAGCATCCAAATTCTCACTATAGCTTTGGAGTTTTGCCCACATGAAACACATAGTTGAGGAGATTTAGTATCAATATGTGACATTGAGATTTTAATGCTTATTTACTAGCATGGGAAAAGATAACATGGAATTTATAAACAACATGTTTGTCAAATACATTCACATGGATATGGATCCTTAACAAATGTACCAAATTAGGGCCATTGACAAGGTAAATTATCATTAGTTTTTAATTCTAACAGCTTGTTAATAGACTTGGCTTCAATGGAGGGATGCCAAGGTGGGATTGGAACTAGAAATCTCTTGCATCAATTTGTTTTCTACTACATCATTTTCTTTAGTAGTGAGTTTCTTAGTTTACCTGTCATCTTCATAAAATCTTAAAGATTCAATGGACCATAATCTTTTGTTCATTTCAGAAGCTTGGATGTTGATAATGTAAAGCTACACTGAAAATTTTGTATTGATATTATGCCAGGCTAGATTTAATGCATGCTATTTTGTTGTCTTATATGATACCATCCAATCTATGCAATATGTGTTATGCGTTGATCTGTATGATATCTATATGTAAATGTGCTTGAGGTTGTATAAATTGCAAGTGTTAAAATTGAGTTTTATGAGCTTTTATGTAAATTACTATACACATAAAGCATGAATTTAAACTCTAAAATAATAGAAAACAATAGAAAAATACACCATAAAAACAAACACAACACAAGTAATGAAGGAGTTCACCCCTCCTAGGCTACATCTTCTGGTCCAGCTTCCAATGAGTGGACCTCTTTTATTATGCTCATAAAATGGTGATTAAATACATTTACAGTGTTCAAATGGCTTCAATACCTGCTCCAACAACTTTAGAGCTATCACGACCCCTATCTAGCCTCTTTCTGCTCCCAAAAAGGATTAAAAATGAGAAAGTTATGAGCTTCCCAAGTTTTACTACTAGTTGACCCACAAATTTGTGAAGTTCAACTAATTGTCCTACAATTTTGCCCCATTTTTGGCTAACAGAGCAACGAATCAGCGCAATTCCAACGCAATTTATGGGATGGTTTAAATTCCCAATGCGGCCTCAAGACCCAATTTTAAATCATATATATTACAAGCCAAATATTTTATTAATATTTCAAACAATGCCCATTTAATGTTAAGTATTAATTTCGGCAATCCATATAACAAGGGCTACCTGTGGTGTAATAGTAAGTGTAGAATTTCATTGGTTTGAGGTGCTGTGTTCAAATCCCATGGAGTGCAATTTTGATTTCTAACAATTTTTGGTGGCCCACATGTTGCCACGTGGCAGCTTTTGGTTGGGCCACGTGGTAGCCTGTGGTTGGCCACCCAACAACCAATGTAAATTTTCCACGTCAGCACCCAAAATACATAGCCAACAATACTTTTATTCCAAATTTCCCTGTTTTGGAAAACAAACAGAACTTGTTTCTGGGATCATACGGTGTCGGTTTTCCATGAAACGAGTTGCATGGATTCAGAATGACGAGATCTACGCGGTCATTCAGGTTCCACACCATTCCGATAAATTTAATTTTTGAGCACCTGATCACTCCTCCCCACTAGAAGCTTTTGGACCCCAAAATCTCTTTTATTACTGAACATTTGGATGAGGGTATAACCCCTCACCCTTCCAGTCTCAATCCACTGGAATTTACCTGAATTCAACAATTTGAGCTTTTCATAAAAACTGATCTTTTCCCTTGATTTTGTAGACCCTGTCTTGTTGTTGTAGATACCATCTCGCTGCAATTCCCCAGAATTTGTAGAACAACAAACTATCCTTGAAGAAACAAACATGTTCCCTCCTCGATCGTCACTCAAAGGAAACTTAAAAAACTTGAAATTCTTCTCACCTCAAATACTGTCGACATGACGATGTTTAGCATGTCTCGCCTTGTGCTTGGCTCAACTCTTGACCAAATGTAATCGCCATCGCCATGCAACATCCCATTTCAAATACAATACTTTGTGAAACCCACAAGAAGAACTATTGAACCTACTGATGCTTGCTCTTTGACATTTGCACTCTCTTGCATTGACATCTTGTTCACATCACTGCTCAACATTTATGCATGATGCTGCAATTTTACCAAATCCTGTTTACCTCTTTTGAAAGGCAACATGTTAAACTCCTGAAACATCTTATCACAACCATTAGCAATAATGAAATCAGAATTTTCATTTGATGCGTCACCTTTAAGGGCCTCATTCACAACATGTTGATGCTTGAACATTAACAAAGAAAATTTTTGACTATCGTTCACAATTCTCTTAATTTTTCCAACATGCATAAGCGATGAATTCATCTTCTTAGTATGCTCTCTAATGATGTACTCAATCCCATTCTTGAACAAGTGATACTTATTCTCATGGCGATGAAATATTTCTCTCCTATCATAAAGATATGGGATACCTAAAACAATACCAAAAATATCAAATGGAACAACATAAAGTTCAACTTTATCAAGAAATTTTGCAACGATTGCAAATATAAGTATGCACTTCCTCATCACCTACAAATTTTCATTCTTACATATCCAACCTAAAGGATAAATTCTTGGATGAGGAATGGTTTCAAAATTCAACTTCTTGACTAAGTGTTCTGAAATAAGATTTTCTTGTGAACCACTATCAAATAGGGTGTTAATCTTGGCATGCTTTGAAATAAATCTAACGTGGAAAAGCTCAATTATTGTTTCATCATATTGAGTACTATCTTGACAAATTGAAGAAATAGTACTTGCAATGTCCTTACCTTTCAAACCCATTACGGTGATCTTTGTTTCATCTCCAGAATCATAACCTAAATCATGTGTTATTGTTGCAGCTGTCTTCTCCTTCTCCTTGTTTTTAAGCTTCTTGGGTCTCGTCTCTGGATGAATTTTCCAGCAATGATCTTCAACGTGCCCATCTTTGGAAAATTTTTACATGTGAGTTTTTATTTCTCCATCTTGATGGAATAATTCTTCTTACCTTTACCCTTGAACTTACCCTTTCCTTTCTCTTCAGACTCAAAGGTATCCTCACTTGTCTCCTCTAAAACATGTTTCCCTCTTGTCTCTAGATGTGTGGCATGTACACATACTTAATCTAAATTTGAAGGATTAAACATAAGAATAGTATGTCTTAGGTAACTATGCAAACCTCCAATGTACTTTAACAAATTTTCTTGAAATGTCAAATCTACACGCAAAATTAGTGCTCTTCTCCTAAACTCTTGAGTATATCTTTTCACACTTTTTCCTTTAGCTTGCCTAAAGTTTTTCCAGTCCATTATATCCTTTTGCATATATGCTAATGGATAAAATTGTCTCCTTAAGGCAACAACAAAATCATTCCAAGAGGTTAATACCTTACAATGTTTCTTCATGACCTCTTGAGTTTTTTCTTCCCACCTACAAGAGTTGCACTTTCCAATCTTAGTGAAGAAAGCTGAATCTTGGTGTCATCATCCTTGATTCATTGTATCCTGCAATACACTTCAAGCTAACATACCTAATTTTTTAATATTTCAGCATCTACCTCTCCATCATACACATGCAAATCAAACTTAATGTGAGGCTTTAAAAATGGAGTTTTACCATGACCTTTTGGAGAATGTCGAGGTGTTTTTGAAGGGCTTGTTGTGGAAGAAGAAGATGGTGAATATGGTGGTGAGGATGGTGGTGAGGAGAATGGTGGTGTCAAATTTGGTTTATCACCATTCCCATTACCTTTTGGAGTCTTGTCTCCATCTCCTTTTTCTCCTTTTGAAGACTTATCTCCCTTTGGAATATTGGAGCTCTCACCTTGCATCCTCGTGCTTCTCTCCTCATAGAGAAATTTCACCATTATTGTTATATCAAAGAATGCTTTCCTTAAAAAAATTCATCCTCTGACACATTATAAGACTCTCCTTCATGTGACATACTTGATGAAGCTTCAACTGTAATTTGAAGTAGAATTTGTGGTGGAATTTTTCGAAAACTTGCTCTCCTTATCCTTCACCTAACTTGAGGACTTGCAACCACAATATTTTCTTCTCCTCTCCTGAGCTCAAACCTTGTAAACATCACACACACTTGAAAATAATTAAAACCTCATAGTAACAAGGAAACCTAAGCTCTGATACCAAACTTGATCTGTAGGATATCTATATGTAAATGTGCTTGAGGTTGTATAAATAAAAAGTGTTAAAATTTGGTTTTATGAGCTTTTATGTTAAATTATTATACACATAAAGCATGAATTTAAACTCTGAAATAGCATAAAACAACATACAAATACACCATAAAAATAACCACAACACAACAAGTGATGAAGGAGTTCACCCCTCCCGGGCTATGTCTCCTGGTCCAACTTCCAATGAGTGACCCTCTTTCATTATGCTCATAAAATGGTGATTACATATATTTAAATTTCTCAAATGGATTCAATACCCACTCAACAACTTCAGAGCTATCAAAAACCAATGTCTAGCCTCTTTCTGCTTCCAAAAAGGATAAAAACTAAGAAAGTTATGAGCTTCCCAAGTTTTGCTGCTAGTTGACCCACAAATTCGCGAAGTTTGGCCAACTGTTCTACAATTTCACCCCATTTTTCGCTAACGGAGCAACAAATCAGCATAAGTATAGCGCAATTAGTGGGATGGTTTAAATGCCCAATGTGGCCTAAAAATTGAATTTTAAATCATATATATTACATGGTTGAATATTTTATTAATATTTCAAACAACACCCATTTAATGTTTAAGTATTAATTTTGATGGTCCATATAACAAGGACTACCTATGTTGTAATGGTAAGTGCATAATTTTTTTGGCATGAGGTGTTGTGTTCAAATCCCATGGAGTGAAATTTAGATTTCTAACCATTTTTTGGTGGCCCCCATGCTGCCACGTGGCGGCCTCTGGTTGGGCCACGTGGCAACCTGTGGTTTCCCACCCAAAAACCAATATAAATTCTCCACGCCAACACAATTAAGAGATTCCATGTGGCAGCCTACCATTGGCCCAAAATACACAATGAGCTGTACCTTTTTTTTTCAAATTTTCTTGTTTAGGAAAACAAACAAAACTCGTTTATGGGAGCATACAGTGTTAGTTTTCCGTGAAAATAGTTGCTCTGGATTCAGAACGATGAGATATACGTAGTCGTTCAAGTTCCACACCATTCTGACAACTTCATTTTTGAGCATATTTTTGATCACCTGTTCATGTGTGCACAAATGCATGTTGATGCTAAATTCAAGTTGTAACAACTGTCTATGCCAGATGATATTCCCCAGTCAATTGATCTACATTAAACCTGAGATAAGGTATTGTCTAGAATGCTATGCCACATCCCTAGAGACTATTTTGGATGACAAATTTACATTGCAAAACTCAGGATGCTACAAATTTATTTGGAAGGGGCTTGTGTGAATTGTGTAGTTTACTGCAACATCAAGTTTTCTAGCACCAATTATATGATGTTTTGGCACTCTTTGATTCCTAAATCTAAGTTTCATTTCTTTCTTTAAAATCTAATATTAATTTTTGCATATGAACCTAAAATAATAGGTAGGGAAGAGAAATCTGTTACATCTCCAATTTTCCTTTACAAAACCTGGGAAGTGGTGAATGTCCTTAACAATGGGCATGCTTCAATCTTAAATGTGGTGCATAATAAATTTGTTGTAATACTAGTTATGTGACACTTCGACACTCTTTGATCTTTGAAATATGAGTGATTCTTTTAAAATCAATATATTTAGTACTTGAGATAGATCCATGAGTGCATAAGAACCTAAAATTAGTAGGCGGGGAAAGAAATTTGCTACATCTACTATTTCCTTTACAAAATATGGGAAATAATGAATGTTCCTAGAATTATTCAATTAATTTGTTCTATGAAATTTTGAGTCTGGACAGTCTGTGATCTTCGAATATGGGTTCAATATTTAGTAATTGTTTTAAAAGCAATATGTATTGGTACTAGAGAAATTTTGATGAGTGTAAATGAACCTAAAATAATAGGCGGAAGGAAAAATATGCTATACACACAAATTCTGCTTCACTAAAAACCTCCTACATAGAGGAATACAAATGCCTTAGTGAAATTGTCATGCATATAAAACTAGCAATTGCTCCAAAAGGTTCAAAGATACATAGAAGGAATAGAATATTTGGGAAGATCATCTCCCTAAGAATAGAGAAAAAAATAAGCTCATAATTAAATTTTAGAATTCAAAATCAACTACATAATTTAAAAATAAATAAAATAATAACACAAATAATCATAAATTTTTATTTATAAAATGCAAATAACTAAATTAATTTAATTACATACAACATAAGGATGAGAAACAAATATTCAATTTTACTAGAAGTTTACATGCACACAAAATTTTTAATTAAAAAAGCTCTATATCTTACACCCTATTTAATTTTAAATATGGATTTTCAAATAAATAATTAATATTTTCACTTTTTTAGATGTTAACATTTCACCCTGTTTAATTTTACATAGTGTGAATGCATACTGCAATGTACTGGTTGGCTCCTCATGGAAAGGCCTTAAGAGATGCATATCAATGCCATTGGCATTATATTTCAAGCATTGGAAAAACCAGTTCCAACTCTGCCATCACTTTGCGGAAAGACATTTACAATAGGTAAACATTTCCATTGCATTAATGTTTTAAGAAACCATGTTTTTGACTGGTCAATGATATATTTATTATTATAAATCCTGTTTTGCTCGTGAAATATTCTCGTGACGAACTATTACTGTGGCTTTTGTGTTATTTTAAAATTTCAAATCGTTGGGAATGGACCCACAAACTTGAAACACATTTTCTTGGGAAAAGTATCACCGAGGCTACATGAAACTATGATTTAAAAATAGTCTTACCCATTTAAAAAATGTTAATTTCTTTTAATGATTTCATTTTATTTGTTTATTTTAGCTATTTCAATAATTGGTTGATTTATATAATATAATAAAGTAGATAATAAATATAAAATAACTAAGAGTCATCCTATAGGTTGGAAATATGATTGGGGCATGTATTAAAATTTTAATGGGTGGAGTTTGGTAAGATTTTGGTTGGGAGCGATGGTTATTTTTTTAGCATTTGCACGCCTAGGGATTGCAGTAGTATGGTAGCCCTAGCTACACGGATGGTGATCGACAACGACTTATGGTCAACACTTGGAACACACATGACAACAACCATTTTACTTGGTTTTTTGTGCATGCGAGAATTAGCTTGGGTAATAACGGGGGTAATATTAAGGAAGGTGATTTTACCGCGATCTTATATTGTTTATCGAACACATGCGCGGGGTTTTTACCAGGGAATCAAGGTAGACGATGTAGTTTACTTTTATCCTTACTCACGTAGACAGGGAAAATGGTCAGCCTACGAGACTATGTCGACTTGGAGCCTGATCCGGAAGATATCCTGTTATTCTGGGGGCTTGAGCCAACTCAGCAGAATTTGGACAAGGTAAGGTTACCAACTTGATCTCCACCTAGAAAAATGGGCCTTTCGGGGTCAAAGCGGAAACCTGAAAGCGGTTTAGGGTTTATGGAGGAAGGCAACTTATATTCTTCCATAGCAACACTATGGGATTCTGATAAAGATTTGCAGGAGGATCAATCAACTCTAGAGAAAACAACATGGGTTTCCACATAATAGTCGGTGGAACACTTGGTAAGCCCCAAAACCCCCTTGGATAATCTTGGTTTTGTTGTGTATACGTGAGGGCTTGAAGATATAGTCCTGAGTTGCGGGCAACGGGTTAATGAAGGGTTAAAATCCTACCTGATACAAAACTTGCAAGTTAAATAAAAGGACTATGCCCAGAGGGTTGATAGAACACCAGCGATACAATTTTTATTGAAGGAGAGGCGTGACGAGGTATTGTGTAACCCAGAGTGGAAGATAGCAGATACCCAATAATCTCTTGTAGAGATAAAGAAGGCTCAAGATTTTTTTAACACCCAAGAGCATACATGGTTAGAAAATGGAGGAGGGGTGGGTGTCTATTTTCTGGGGGAATTGGCAGGGATTTGGATTTCCGGCTAGAAACATAAGGGAAAATTATATTCAATGGAGATTTCAACATACAAAAGGTGTTGACAGATGATTTCTTTGGACAAATACCTGAATTTTCAGTTCTAGTACAGGCAGAGCAGCTCCAACATGAGGAAATTGATAAGGGGAGAGGCCAATATTCTGGGTCAAAAAGGAAGAAATGGAAATGCATAAGAAATAATGTGGAGAACCTGAAACTTTTCCTTGGGGTTGACATACAAATTGGTAAGGCAATGGAAGCTTCAAAACTAATTATAGTCGGGAGAGAAAAAGGCAAACATTATTCAGCTAACTACATTTCATAATAGATTTCAAAGGCTTGGAAGTGGGTACCAGATAATAATTCGGAGGTGATCACCTTGGCGCGAGGTAGGTTTATGGTTAGATTAAGCAAAAATGAAGCTCTGGAATGGGTCCTTGAGAGGAATTGGTCTTTTGGGATTTCACCGATCCTCTTCAAGAGATGGACGATTGTTTGATGCAGAAAGAGAAAAGCTCAAAGAAATACCAGTCTAGGTCTGGTTACCGGCCCTGCCTCCTTAGCTATGGATGGAAGATGCGTTTAAGGCAATAGGGAAAAAACTGGGGATTTTTCTCGAGGAAAATATTTCCTTAAAAGAGATTAAGAGTAGGATTGTAACCAGGATTCTTGTAAAGCTTGATCCTAGGGAGGGTCTGGCAGAAAAAAATTGAACTTCAACTTAAGGGGTACTCAAATTATCAGGTCATAGAGTATGAAGAACTTCCTTTTCGTCACCACCGATGCCACAAACATGGCTATGTGGCGTGATATTGTCCCCTGGATTTTCGGAGAAGAATAAGGAAAAGGGGAGCTCCTAGAGATGAAGGTCCAGAAATTGCAGAGGAGGAAGAAAAAATCCTAAATCAAGAACTATGGGAGCTAAGGGATGTTGGTCTAGAACCAATCAAGGTTAAAGACCTCCTGATTCCGGTGCATGAACACCAAGAAGCGGCGAGGGTAGAGCAACAGCCAGAGAATCGGGAAGATATCCAAATCATCGACCCTCCTTCCAAGTCTGTGGGTATTTTTTTCCTCCCCCTTCCTCTTTATCCATAACATTTCACTCTTTACTTGATAGTTTTCCTAGGCCTGGTCCCTCCAAGTGATTATCTTCTGATATGTCTCTGATTTTTAGTTTATCTTGTGGTTTGGATAGTATCATCACATCCATCCTTGCTCTAAATATCTTAGTATCATCCCCATCTATCCCGGATCCTATAGCGTCCTTGTTTCATCATCATTGTCCTCCTATTATAATTTGTGTCCTTATGACAAGAAGGATCTCTCTTCTGCATCCATAGGAGGTCTTGGTGTTTTTCATGAGCCGTCCAATCTAGGGAAGAATATAGGTAGAAAATCTAACTTATCTAAGGATCAAATTAAAGCAAAGATGGATATAGCGGATGGAAAAGAACCCTATTTGAAAGGGGAGCTTAGAGCGGCACATCCCCATGTGGTGGTTACCAAACGATTATATTATCTTTCAACTGTATAAGGTTTGCTAGAACCTGCAAGAAGATATCGCTGAAATATCTCTTCAAAAATTCGTATAATGCTCTAAGAAACCATGGGAAATAGAGAAGTTGTCTTGGCATAACTCAACAAAATGTTGTCGAGCTGGTCATTTGTGGTCTCTGATGCGAAGGGAAGGTCTGGGAGATTATCCATGGGATTTAAAGATAACAGTTTCAGGATTTTAAACTCTTGGGCCTCAGATCTGGTTTTAGGCGCCAAGGTATATTCCTCGGAACTTTGTATGGACCTATATTTTATCAACATATATGGGTCAAGCCATGACAAGGTATCTTTTTGGATTACTCTCTTATCAAAATACTTCATAAACGTCTTGAATTTGGTGGTGGGAGGGGACTTCAACTTCTCTTTGGGATTGTATGAAACTTGGGGGCCACAACCAAAAGTTGATATCCTGGAAAATTTATTGATGAATAAATTGATGGCTTGTAAGCTTATCGATATTAAATTATTATAAATCATACCTACTTGGAGAAATAGGCACTCTGGTGAGGCTATGGTGGCAAAGAGACTGGATCATTTTCTGATGAATGAAGACCTTAATATCAAAATTTCATTCTTTAGACAATGGATAGGGAAGAGTGGAGATTCGAACCACTTTCCTATCTTCTTGGAGTTGAAGGGGACCAGTAGGAAGCCTAGTTCCCCTTTTAAGTTCAACTCTGCTTGGCTTAAAGAAACTTGTTTCAACAAGATGGTAAAGGCTACTTGGATCCCTTTAGTCCTTGACCCAGATTTTTCCTTTGCACATCAATTTATGGAAAATCCCAAAAGAATGAAGCATGCTACTATTCTGTGGGAAAAGGAAAAAAGGACAGGTTTATGAACCTTTTAAATCTAATTTTCTAGCTCTCATTCCAAAATATGACGACCCAAAATGTTTTATGAACTCAAACCAATCTCTCTCTGTAAATGTATCTACAAAACAATTGCAAAGTTTATAGTTGTTCGGTTAAAACCAATACTCTCAATTTTTTTTCAAGGGAACAATTCAGATTTCTAGATGGCAGACAAATTCATGAAGCCATAGGAGTCACTCAAGAATCTATGCACAATATCAAAAACAAAAAAAGGAAAGGAATAATAGTAAAGATCAACCTATCAAAGGCTTATGCCAAAATAAGTTGGATCTACCTTCACCTCTTGCTAACTCATCTAGGTTTTTACATTGGCTTTATTAATTGGGTTATGGGATGCATTACTAATGTTAGTTTTTCAGTCCTAATTAATGGAGTTGCATCCCCCTTTTTCCATAACCAAAGAGGGCTCAAACAGGGATGCCCCATATCACCTCTCCTCTTCTTATTAGGGGTTGAAGGTTTGAGTAAGTTGATTCTCTAAACAAAACATAGGGGAGAACTAAAAGGGATTGAAGTAGCTGCTTAAACTTTTTGTAACACATTTTCTCTTTGTAGACGATATCCTCCTCTTTAGTGATGGATCTAGAGGTGATATTCAACTGCTGAAAGCCACACTCAACCTGTTCCACAAAGCTATAGGTATGTGCATTAATGAAAACACATCCTATCTAGTTCATGAAGGTTTATCCTTGGCATAAATTAGTAGAATTCATACGTTTATTCCCTTTGAAACTAAGCCTATGAAGGACAATTTCAAATATTTAGGCTTCCACCTTAAGCTAGATTCATGCAAAAGACATGATTGGATGTGGCTACTGGAAAAAATAGAAAAGTGAATAAAACGCTGGAGTTATAAATGGAATTCGAGAGCTGGAAGACTGTTTATGATAAAATCGGTTCTAATTGCAATTCTAGTCTATTGGCTTGCTCTCACCTGGGTCCCTAAAGGAATCCTTTCCCAGATCAGGAAAATGTATTGTCATTTTTTATGGGTTGGTGCAAAGGAGGAAGCAGTACATCCATGGGTGGCATGGGATAAGATCACTCTCCCAAAAGCATGGGGAGGATGGGTAATCAAGGATATCCCTCTATTTGCAAAATATAGGTGGCATATCTTATCAATGGATAATCTTTGGACTGTTGTAGTGAAAATAAAATATATTGATCGCATTCATCTTGAGGAATGGGTTTGCAGGATCGAAAAAAAAACACAAAATGCATCTGTCATCTGGAAAGGCACAGTGGATTCATTCAGGATTACAAAAGACAAACTCGCATGACACATTGGGAATGCAGAGAAGGTTAGAATAGGTTTGGATCCATGGGTAGGATGCAACAAAGGATATGAGCTCCCTAGGGACTTAATCGATCTTCTCAACAATAAAGGATTTTTTTTTCTTGAATTAAGTGGTAGATGTCGAAGCTTCTTCGTTGTGGAATCAAGGCTCGAAATACGTTGTAGACCTTCAATTAGAACCACAATGGGGTGATGAGTGGGAGAACTACAATAGATAATTGCAACGAAATCAGGTCAGGATTGTGAAGATTCCAAGTCCTAGATTTGAAATCCTACTGCAACAAAATGAATTAATTCTCCTACTTGTAAATTACATTAACAAGTTATTTTGCAGATTACTTTTGAAAACATTGAAGCAATCACCGAAGAAACCTTCAATTAATTAATTTAGATGCGGAAATAGGAAACTGAGCAAAAGAATAACACGCACAGGACACCATTGTTTTGGGACAAATGTCCCTAGAAAAACCCAATGTGAGAAAACCAATGCAACAAATCTAATGAGTTTATTAATAAGCAACAATTATTCTGAATACATCTCTGAATGTCTCAATGGACAATTCAATTACATAGAAATAATGACAGAGAAAAATAGTGATATTTTTAGAAAAGAGGAATAACTTGTTTTTTAGTTTTTAACCCAAAAAATTACCTCACAATTCAACTCCCGGTTGATCCGGTAGCTGAAATAATGAAACCCCAGCACCCTTTGCATAATAGCTACATAGGCCTACGTGGGGACTTTTGATGGATTGCGTCACCCCGTCTGCGTGATCTTTCAGCTCTCAGGAAACTCGATCCCAACCCTCCCATCTCAGAATCTCGATTTCCCAACTGGATTCATAATGTAACTTGGAAACACTGCATTGCCTTTGCATGTGGCTTGTATGGCCCTGTGTCACCCCTTATGGGTGCTGTGTTACCCTCTCCGGGCTCGATGCTGCTTCTTATGTGTCTTTCTCTACCTCTCAGCTGATGATCCTTGGCCTCAGAGAAGATCCTCTTGCTAAAACTATCTCTGCCCCTCAATTGCGTGAAGAATCTCTAGATCTGGTTTTCCTTGGTTTTCCTCTAAGCGCTACTCACTTTAGAAAATTCGATCACTTGATCCTCTTAGTGTATTTTCCAAATGACCCTCAACCCTTCCTTTATAGTCTTTATGTTGAGACGTCAACGAACAAGATTAGATCTCCAATCAACATCTAAGATTAAATTTTAGACTTGATCTGCTTTTTCTAGAATTTTCACCCACAGTTTAAATTAATACCCATTAATTATTTTAATTTCCTAATTTAGACTTAGGGTTTTCATTAAAAATAATTAATTTATCAAATAAAAATTTTTCTGGGTGGAATTTCCCAAAAGAATTTTTGGGTTATCTGGAATGCATGTGTCTAGGCCTCTCCACAAAATTTGAAACTTAGAGCACATCTGATGCTACAACAAATCAACAAGGATAATGGACCAATTAGATGTCTTCAGATGGGTACATGCGCCTTCACGTAAATAGTCCCCTAAACTTGGATACCTTTATCAAATGGAAAGGCAGGTTTGGGTGAAACAAACATGGTGGTGGAAATTACTATGGAAGTTGAAATTCCCTCCAAATTCAAAACTGTTTTCCTCGTGCATACTCAGAAATAAGGTGCCAAGTTGGGATAATATACAGAAAAGAAATAAACAAGGCTCGGGTTGGTGCATGCTATGCAAAAAATATGAAGAAACAATTAACCATCTGTTTTTAAGTTTCCCATTCTCTTTAAAAATATGGGAGGCCACCCTGTGACATCTAGGAATTAGCAAAAATGGAGAGGAGAAAACTTAGTTGAGGCTTGGAAACATTGGTGGAACTCAACACAAGATGATAATTTGAGAAACGTCCCACCAATAATCACATGGGGAATTTGGTTGGCAAGAAACAAAGGAATCTTTCGTGACATTCCTTCGTCTCCCTCCCTTATTGCTATTGAATGTGATGTTATTTTCTCTCTCCTTCCAACATCATCAACAACCCCAACTCCTCAAATTATTATAGAGGAACGAATAAATCCACAAATATCGTGGGCCTACTTCGATGGAGCATCCGATGCTCAGAACAAATGTGGGGCAGGTTTGGTCATTCATATCAATAGTCAAAGCAATTTAAAAGCTTCGGTTGGTCGGGGAATTGGAATAAACAATTATGCATAACTCCTCTCTTTGAAATTATTATTGTGTTGGATTCGAGAAATTGGGATTGCTTCAGTACAAATTTTTGGTGACTCCTTAAATGTGATAAACTGGTTTAATGAACTTCATAGATGTCAAAATCACACTTTGCCTCGTCTCATTGAAGAAATATTACATATAAAACATGGTCTTGACTACATTTATTTGTACCACATTTACAGGGAACATAACTTTGAGGTAAATATCCTTTCTAAGAAGGGTATACAACAAGTACTGGGTAGATGGAATATAAGAGAGACTGGAGAAGGAAGGATTCAGGGATCAAATCAACAACCTTTCATCAATTGATTCATGTTTATTTTTCACACTACTCAGACATCTTATTATATGTTTTTTTTTTTTGGTACATGGTTATCAATTTTTATCTTTACATTTGCAAAGTTATATGTTGCCGATACTGTTGTTTATTGTTCTGGTCACAACATGCTACAGTCATTATTTTTTAGCATACTCTATATGGGTTGTTTTCTCTAATATATGGGAAGGCTCGTTGGTTTTGTGATTTCTAGACACTTCTAAGTCCTACATATACTCATGGTCAATGTCTTAGACTAATCAACACTCTATGTTTTTTTCTTTTTGATTACATAGAGCTAGTAATGCTTTAGGCATCTACATATGTAGCTTTTTATCTTCTTAATAAAAAATCGTTTTTTTTTTTTTTACGAAAAAATATAAAATAACTAATGGTTAATGATATAGTATAACAATAACCTTTTTATAAAATAATGAAAAATAAATAATATAATTTTATAATATAAATAATTTGTCATCTATATTATATTTATTTAAAATATAATAAACAAATTTAATTATATTATTTTTATAAAATATTGTATTTCATTTTTTTTAAATTTTAATTATTTATAAATCATTTTCTTTAAAATAAAATAAAATAAAATAATTATAAAATTATGAAACTTCTCTTCTATTTCACTATAAAACAATATCCATTTAGACCATGAAAAATGAATGGCCAATCATTTGGATTTTATTGGGTGCTTCACCACCCTTTGTCGTATGTTATATGTATAGTTTGATATTTCTTTTTCCAATGCATTTTGTTAAACAAAATGTTGTTTTAACTTTTGTTGTGTCTTTAATAATTCAAAACATGACGGTATTTGTCATTGAAATATTTTTATTTCTATTTTTTTTGACAATAAGTCTTACATGGCAAAATTCAATGTCAGGAGATACCCAAGTGGGGTTCATACTAGGTGGCCACAGCAACAAGGATTTCTACGACATGAGCCCTTGTCGACGGTGTGTTATTCAAACAAATGTCACTTAATGGGCCAAACAATAGATAGAGAAATGTTGCGGAGTTCATACTTGGTGACGATGGCAAAAAGGATTTCTACGACATGAGCCCTCGTCGACAACATGTTATTCAAAGAAATGTCACTTAATGGGTCAAATAATAGATAGACAAATGTCAAATGGAGATGAAAATGGTAGACACATCTTTGGAGCAAAAAACGAAAAGAAACCTTGAATCTTGGATTTTGAGTTTTCAGAGATTACCTTAAACCTTAGGTCGCAACTGAAGATTTGAACCTTGGATCTCTCAATTTTTACAGATTTCACATTACTTCGATCACCAATTAAAATACACAATAAAGCAACAATATATTAGTTTATAATTATAATTTTTTTTAATAATAAAAAAATTAATTTAAATATTTTTTCAATATAAAATTTTAAATTTTAATTATATTTTTTGTAAATAATAAAAAATTTAATTGTCTTCAAGCTTTTCTTTTCCACCTATAAGAACAGTCGATCCTATATAATAACTTCCATCCCGTCTTACCATGTCCAAAATCCTGTCTTTGTTTTGAAACTTTACCTATATTGTCCTCTGTCTGCTATACTGTAACCGACTCTTCTCCACCCAGTGCCCACTATCCATCTCCAATCAAAAAATCCTTGTAATGGCAAAAACCATATACAAAAAAAACCCCATACCTATTAATAGACCCTTCATGTTTCTAAAATAATATTTATTTTAGAAAATTTGTACTGTGCCCCTGGCCCCAATACCCATTGCCTCAAACAATTCATAATGAAGAATACCTAATGGTTCGTTCAGTCCTAATTTTGACAGTCGATCAATAGTCGAGTTTTTTTCTCTGTAGATATGTGAGAAAGTAATGGAGACGAAAGAGCGAGCCATCTCACTAATGCGGTCAATCCATGACGATAAATTAACAGAGGCCAGATACTTTTTCTTATTTAATAGATCAATTAATACCTTCGAGTCACCATAAATCTGGATGGAATCTATGCACAAATATTTTGTGAACCAAAGCAATCCCCATAACGCCAGTGTCTTTGCCCTTGTATTTTTACATGGGCCACCATACCAGTAAAGTTTATAATGGCATAATAGGTTGATCATCAACCAGGCACCGCACCCACATCTTCCATTCTGTGTTGTGTCGTCGAAAAAACTTGCAGGATAGGTAACTTCATACGGCCTCACTCTGATTGATAGATCCCTTGGCGGTTTTTGCATTGGTTTAAAGCTCTCCCAAAGCTGGAAAATCTGCAATGCAATTTCGAAATGTTGCAATGTACGATCCTCAAAGATAAATAAATTTCTACACTTCCATATTTTCCAATGGAAGATAAGGGGAATGATGCGATAATTCTTGCCTTCTGAAACCCACTAGTTTGTGCATTCTTTGACAGTTTGATAATCATTGTCTTGGAAATTGAAAACTTCACATAATGGATTCTAACTTCCCTAGAGAAACTGCATTTGTAAAACAGATGTTGATTATCTTCATCCTCCAATTTACACAGAGAGCATCTCCCTGGACCTATCATGCCTCTCTTTCTGGGATTTGACCATGTTAAGTTTTTATCTCGCCAAACACACCACGAAAAGATGATAATTTTCAACTGTATATTCACCTTCCACATCTTTGTAAACCAACAGTCTGTCATCTTTCCATTTTTACTTTTCATGATCTCCCTGTAGGTTTCCTGAGCGCATATGTTTCCTTTTTAAAAGTTTCCTCCCCATGTAATAGTATCACCTTCTGTAGAGTACTTCCAGCCCATCCCTTTTACCTTTTCCAAATACATTGTCCATTGTATAGCCATCGATCCTGACATACCAAGAGTTTTGACATCACTCCAGATTGGAATTCCATCCTGCCATGATTGGATGACCTGTGACAATAAAAGTACTCCCCTTCTATGTAAAAAATTAATTGTATGCTCATCTAGATATGGATCGATCGGGAAGCCTCAGATAGAGCCATCCCCAATCATAATCTTTTTTCCACTCCCAAAATTCCATTTTAGGTGATCTTTGAAGCATGGCTAGATTTTTAGAAAGCCCTTACATATCTATGAAGATATTGCCTTTTTTCTCCGTCTGCCTAGGAAGGCATCTTCGAGATCCTGTACTCTCATGTATTTATATCGAATAATATCTCTCAAGACACCATCCTTTTGAATGATTCTCCACATCGATTTCATAAGTAAAGACTTCCCAAATTGTTCAATGTTAATTAATCCCCATCCCCCTTGCTCTTTTGGAGTGGCAATGAGATCCCACTGAGCCAGATGGAATTTTATTTCTCCTCTGTTCCCATTCCATAAAAAGTTTGTAATCCTTTTTGTGATAACTTTAAGGATCAGGTATAGGTGAGCCCAGTACACCGTGATATGCTGTAGGAAAACCTGAATTAGGATCAGCTTTCCACCTTTGGATAACCACTTTAGTGTCACCCCTTGTATACGCCTGTGGTATTTTTCAACAATCCATTGCCAGTCATTAACTCTGTAAGTTACTGGTTTGAGTCTGAAGCCTAAATATGTGAGCCCCTCTGATAAAGGGATCAAATTAAAATGAAAAATTGCTCCAATCTCATTAATGTTTATCAGTTCCCCATTTCCAAAAAAGATGCAAGACTTATGTTTATTAGATACCATTCCTATAGCTAAATTGAACCTGTGAAAAATTTGATACATGTCCATCCAACATTTTCTTTTCAACATCCCAAAGAACATCGCATCGTCCACAAAAACTATGTGAAATATCCTTTTTGTCTGTGATTTTAATCCCCCTGAATATACCCCGCTCCGTAGCCTCATTTAATTTTATGCTCAGTGCATCCATGGTTAATATAAAAAGCAAAGGAGATAGAGTGCATCCCTGGCGCAATCCCCTGCCAGGTTTGAGAAAACTTGAGGCTATCCCATTTATAATAACCACAATCATTGAGCTTGTAACACAACACATAATCCAGTCAGCTGCATTGCTGAGAATGCCAATCTTGTATAACACCATTCTCAGAAAAGCCTAGTCAACTCTATCGTATGCATTGCATAAATCCATTTTCATGATGATAGCCTCAGATTTTCTGCTATGTATAGTATGCATCACCTCCTGTACCGTAGCAACAACATCATGAATAACACACCCATTTAGAAAACCAGATTGCTCTTTAGTGATATATCTGGCCAAATTCCCTTTTAACCTTTCTGCAATTAATTTGGAAGTGATCTTATATAGTGTGTTACAGAGATAAATCGATTTATAGTCATCAAAAGAGCTGGATCCTTTCTTCTTAGGAATGAGGGCCAAAAAAGTGGAATTAATAGATCCCAAAATCATCCCTTCCTTTCTTATTTCTTCCACCATATTTGTCACATATTTAAGCAGCAAATCATCGAAATGTAAGAAGAAATCAGGGGTCCAGCCATCCGGTCTTGGACTCTTATCAGGCTTAAAATATTTCAGGATACCCTCAATTTCGACCATACTAACTTCTCTATAAAGCTTCTCGTTTTCTTCTTCGTTAAACATCTTAGGGTAATCCTAAGCTGCCCATATTTGATCTATAATGAAAGCACCTTCTCTAGCCTTATATTCATCAGAAAAATATTTAACAACCTCCTGATGTATACTTTCAGTGGTATATGACTCCCTTCTCTCATGCGAAATATGCCAAATGACGTTTTGCCTCCTTCCATTTGCAAAATTGTGAAAATATTTGGTGTTGCGATCCCCGACCTTGAGCCATGTTGCTCTGCTTTTCAAATGCCAAGAATGTCCCTGAAACTGTAGGATATTATTCCTTTCAGAATCCGGTTCCCTTGTCTTTTTCCATGTCTCGTCTCTTTGTTTTCCATATTTGATATATTTTAACCTCTTCACAATATGTTCCTTTATCACCAACATCCTGTATTCCATTTGTCTTTTTTAAAGTCTTTCTTAAGATTTTACCCTTGATTTGAGAGTTAAAAGGCTTTTTGATAGGAATTCCATTGAGGAGGATCCTTGATCCTGTCTGTAGTTTTTAAATAATTCCCTAACCATAGAGTTGAAACTCGCATCCTCCAACCATGCCCTATTGAACTTAAATGGATATCCCACCACTACTTCCTCAAACTTCCATTTTAATACTATAGGGCGATTGTCTGATATCATCATAGGCTCTACAATTACTTCAACCCCTCCCATATAAGAATGCAGGACCTCCTGAAATAGAGCCCTATCCAATCGCTTGGAAATAAAGTTCTCACCCCCTCTTCCATTATACCAGGTTGGTCCAAGTTCTATTGGTTGTATATCCTTTAAACTGTTATCCCTAAACATATCAGACAGGAAATTTGATAATGGATCGCCACGTCCCGAGCCCCAGATATCCTTACTACTTAAAGTACAGTTGAAATCCCCCACCAGGAGGGACATATCCAGTGAAAGAAAACCACATTTCTCCATCCTTTTCCAAAACCCCTCTCTATTTTGATAAGGGGCATACAGATTAATCATCTGTAGTCTTTTTTGAAGGCCTCTCGAATGTCCAGTAACCAGGATACCACCAAAAAATGCAAAAGCCTTTAGTGTTGCCCATCTCGGGTCCCATAACACGGCTTGTCCCCCAGATTGTCCATCTGCATCCTTCGCAGTAATGTGCCAATCTAGATACATGTTTCAAAAATATTAAATAGTTTTGTCAGCATTGGACATAGTTTCTTGGATGAATATAAGGCATGGATTCAATTTCAAAAAAAAATCCTTAAGAGACAAAGACTTGATCTTCCCCGCCAACCCCCTTATATTATGAGAGCACAGAATCATCAATAACTGACTTTGAGGGCTTCAGGGCTCTAAGTACCCTATCCAGTGCAAGAGTAACAGGGACTTCCCTGAAAATGCCATTGGACAAATCCGGATCCTTTAAGTCTGCAACAAATGACAATTTCTTTTGTCACGGTCTACCCCGCCCTTTTTGTAAGGTGACGTTTGAGGCAGAAGATGGACTAATGATAATAGGGGGTGACAGAGTCTTTCCGGAATGTACAGGCAGAGAGACCATATCGGTCTCCAGATTAGAGAGTAAGAGTTCAGTTTCGCTACCCACCGAGTTCCTTGGGGACAGTGGCAATTCACCCAGGTATAGGCCCAGTGAGTTAGAAATCGATGGAGCTTCAATTTGTAAAGTCGGGGAAGTAGGGGAAATAACATGGACCTTAGGGTTAGCTCCATTAATATATCACATCATATAAGGGCTCGGAGAATCCTTATGGATAGGCATAGTCTCCCTTTTCCCACCCGACAATTGAGACTGGTCAATTCTATAACCCTTACCCACAGAGGCACACAGACCATCAATCATAGACAATTCAGATTCAAAATTCTTAGATATGGGGTGCTATTTCAACTTACCTGGTGACTAGTGCCACTGCACAGACTTTGACACATCACCCCTCGATCTTGCATTGTCATCCGGTCCCGTCCATTTCACAGGCTTATGTGAATCCTGTTGCACCATGCTGCAATTTCTTTGTAGGTGACTAGTCTAATGGAAAGAGTGGCACCGAAACGATATTTTCCAATAATCTATGATCTGCCTATGGATTCTCTTTTCCCATTCCAGGTCCACATATGCTGCTAATTGCCCGAAAATTACAACTCAACCAGAATCCACACCATTCTTTTATCAAAGATTCTGAGGCATTTTGGATCAACAAATCTACATGTCCCAATTGAATTTCCAATGGCAGACAACATTTGCATCGTCCAAAACTCCAGTGGCAATCCGGGAAGCTTAACCCATACCATGTGGTTTGGAGGAGTATCCCAAATTGGATTAAACCCCACATACCATTTATGCAGCGCCAAGAAAACTCTGCCATGAACCCATGTGCGCCTATACACCTCCCCAACGTCCTTTGTTCTTATAAAATGAAAACTCCACCAATTATTCTGAAGCTGACATATCTTT
>CM076572.1:800346724-800504224 GCA_034641835.2 Pinus albicaulis | reverse complement strand
ACCATATTACAACTTTGATTGACTCCTTGTATGGTGTAGGTGATCGCATATTTTTTCGGGTCATTCTTCCTGTTGTGGCTCATTTGCACTTACCTTTGAAATATTTTTCAAAACACCAAAAAAAAAAAAGCATATATGATAGAAAATGTAAAATTTTGTGTGTCATAGAAGAATTTTGATTTATATATTGGTACATTAACATTACATGATGAGATGTGAAGGTGGGTCAAGTTGGGCTCATTCACGTGCAGAGCAGTTCAAGAGCTGGACCGATGGGCACGTTCAGAGCATTACACGCCGAATAGGGTCGAGTCGGGCTCATTCGCAAGCTCAGGAGGGACCAACGCGATAGGACACTGGATAAGCTCAGGAGGGTTACATCGTGGAGAAAACAAACTAATTTCCCAAAGGCGGAGAAAGGGCATATTTCCCTTGAACACTTAAGAGAGTTGGAGGAGGCGCAAAGGGAAAAATGGATGGTCGGGATCAAAGTGCAGAACTGGAGTGGGGAGATAGATGACAGAGATCAAATCGCAAACTGCCAATCGCAAGTTTTAAAGAATAAGTGTGGAGGTAAATGTTAAAAGCACCGAAGTGCGATATGCTATGCGGTGGGGCCCAATCACAAATCGAAAATCGCAAGTTTTAAAGAATAAGTGCGGAGGTAAATGTTAAATTCGCCGAAGTGCAATATGCGATGCGGTGGGGCAAAATCGCAAACCGCCAATCGCAATTTTTAACGAATAAGTGTGGAGGTAAATGCTAAAAGCTCCAAAGTACGATATGCGATGTGGTGGGGCCCGATCGCAAATCGAAAATTGCAAGTTTTAAAGAATAAGGGCGGAGTAAATGTTAAATGCGCTGAAATGTGATATGCGATGTGGTGGGGCCCGATCGCAAGTCGCAAGTCATGAATTTTAAAGGATAACCGCAGGAGATAATTCCTAAAGTCTCCGAAGTGCGATGTGCGGGTGGATGCGACATGGTTTCAAAGGTGAATTCCAAAGGTTTTCAGATCCAGAAGTAAGTCATTTTCGTGTGTTAAACCGTGTCAGAGGAAGAAAAGAGCGTTATAATGTGAAACCGGTGAAACGCCTTGGAAATGAAGAAATAGGCAGAACACGACAGACAAACTCGGGTAAGTGACTCGACGTAGAACAAAAGAGAAGAAGCAGAGTTGGGTAGCAGGTGATACGAGTGACAACGTTTGAAAACACAAGGGCATAGGTAGAGTCTGGCAGAAAAGCGTATAGCGACACTGTTAGGAGCACGACAACTGGATCAAGTCGGGCATGGAGGCATTGTTACAGAGTTGTGAAACCACTGCATCACGACCAGAAAGGTCACCTCGACACTTCGGGAGGATGCATCAGAAACATCAGATTCAACAAAACGAAGCATATTTCCAAGTTTCAATTTGTTTTCTTGTTATAATTACATGAGTAATATTAACGGTTTAGGAAGCCGAATAGTTGAAGAAGTTCAGCAGTTACGAACTACTCTGATGTATTTAAGGAAATAGAAATAAAGAAAAGAGGTTCTGGGTTTTGGACCTCTAGATGATTGTTATTTTATGACTGAATTATCTTAGAAATATATGAAAGAAGATCAATTTTCCTACACCCGTTGATGTTGATACGTCTTTCCTGTTTCACTCTATGGCTATTCCTCTTTGAATGAAGTGAAGTATTATAGCAACCGGTCTCTTAATTACATTTGTGTGTAAGAGTTAAATAACCTTAATTTGCACTCCTTCACCTCATCTCTTCTCTCTTCATAAACACCTGATATAAATTTAAAGTGATAGATTCTGTGTTTACAACATACTATTTTAAGTTCTCTCCTCCACGAATTTCCTCTAAAACTTAAAAGTGGTAGATTTTGTGTTTTCAGCATATCATTTTGAGTTTCTCTTACAGTTCTTCTTTTCATTCCATTCAAATTTCAACAGTTTATGGCATTGTGAAGGCTTTCATTATATCAGATTAATGAGGGTATTAAGTAACTTAATTCCAAGGGTGTTAAACAAAGGCCATTTGATATGGTAATTGTGACATACATTTATAAAATGTCTTAAGCATTGATTCCTTACTACATTCCAGGGATTATTTCTTGATATACAACATTTTCTGGTGCCGTTGTTGGGGATGAAGAAACGAAGTTTATTTTCCCTGGGTTTGTCGCATTGTTTCCTCTGGTTGTTCAGTGAGGAGGAAATATTCGGCTATGTTTGTTATTTTCAAAATTCTGGCTTCCAAAAGGCCTCACACGAGGTCAGATACCTCACAACAGATAGTCCCTACTTTTCCAAATCCAGAAAGATTGGTTTCTAAAAAGGCTCAGAAACCCAAAACTCCTTTAATACCTGATCTTGCATTACCTGCTTCTAGAAGCAATTCTCGTAACCCTTTGTTTGAATATATTTCCAAGGAACTCCCTTTCTTGGAACAAGATACCCCTTCCACACCCATTTATTTTCAAGAACCTCAGTTAGAAGAACATTCCTTCGAGTCTATTTCTTTTACCTCCACTCAAGCTCAACCAAATATAGTTGTTGGTCCCTCTGCTATTGTCCATCAGCCTACCCCCATCTCAGTTTTACCTCCACCTTCATTCACTTTCACAGCAGGATCATCAACCTCAACCACCCAAAGAGCATTTAGCCAAGTCATTAATATGGTAGCACCAACTTTCTTAACAGATAGATATGCACCACTAAATCTTCTGCAACCAATGAATGCCATGCCTCAAGAATACCTCAAATTACTTCCTCGTTTCACTGGAGAAGATGAAGTAAATGTAGAACAACATTTACCCTTGTTTTTCACTTTTGCTAAGAATTTAAATGTAGAACATCTTGATGTTGTGACGAGACTATTTGTCTAGTCTCTAAGTGGAGAGGCTAGGAAGTGGTTAAAAGGTTCACCAAATGGTTCCATAAATGACTGGGAAGAGTTAGAAACTCAATTCACTCGGAGATGGGGAGAGAAGAGAGATCATGGTTACTCATTGACAGAGTTTAATGCGATTAAAATAAAGCCTAATGAAAACATTTCTGAGTTTATAAAAAGATTCAACAAATTGTACAATAGTTTACCTGCAGAGATGAACCCCCCCCTGTAGGAGAAAAGGTAGTTTTTGCCAGGGCTTTTGAAGCTGATTTTAGCTTTACATTGAGAGAGAGAAGATCCCCTACTCTTGAGCAGATACAGACAGACGCTTTAGAGATTGACGCTAATATGACTGCAGCTAAAAAGGAAAAAGGGAAATAGCCAGCCCGAGAGAAGGGGAAAGAAAAAGAAGAATCATCGCAAGATCTGAGGATAGAAGATATGGATAGGGTGATAAAAAACCTGACAAATAATCTATCTAAGATAGAATTGGAAAATAAAAAATCCCAAAGGAACGTACAACAAAACTGAGAGGGTTTCAACCCTCAATTCAGAAGACATCCCCTGCAAATTTTGCAGAGGGAAAGAAGAGATCAAGAACAGGTTCAAGAACCGTTGTATATAGAAGCAACACCCGCAGAGCTAGCATAAGACGACCAAAGGGAGACCAAAGATCAGGTTTCTACTATGTACGCAATAAAAGAGGATGAAGAGGAAGATTATGAGGGAGAATATGCTGAAGCCGAAGTATCTTTTGATCAAGATGAGATGGATGAATAGATTTAAGGTCTAGAAAGAGATCTAGAGTGTAGGATAATGCAGGTGAACAACAAGGTTCCATTCCTACTCCAATGGCGACTCCACAACAAAAGGAACCTGTGAAACAGGTCAATAATGGGAAACAACCTACAAACTCACTTAAGAGAACAGGCTGAATCTTGCCAGGACAAATCAGTTAACACTAATATTCTGGAGAGAGTTGTTCCTATACCTAAACAAGCGGAAGATTCTAGAAAGAGTGAAGAAGAACTTGAAAAATTTGTTAAGAAAACTCATGCCTTCAGTTTGGCCAAAGAGTTGGAGAAGGTTAAAATTCAGGTACATCTTCTAGAATTGGCTAAAATACCAACTTACAAGAAAGAAATTTCAGAGTTTATTAATCTCACACAGGCGGAATATATAAGTGACATGGTGAACGTACAAGAAGAAAAGCCAGTGGTCACCTTTGGCCCTCATGCAGAAGAAGTAGATCCTTCTGTTCCACCCTTCTATATTTCTCTATTGCTTCATGGTTTTCCTCTATATAATTGCATGCTGGACTCGATGCCATTGTCTGTTATGAAGGAGCTTAACCTACAGATTACAAAACATTATAGGGATCTATATTCATTTTATTCCAAAAGGGTGAAATGTCTTGGGTTGTTTAAAGATGTAGCAGTTTCGCTGGTACAAATACCAGCGAAGAGTATAGTCATGGATGTAGTGGTTGCTGACATCCCAGCTAGGTTTGGAATGCTCTTGTCAAGGTCTTGGGGAGATAAGTTGGGAGGTGTACTAAATCTAGATTTCACTTATGCTATCATTCTGGTTTTTAATGGGGAATAAAGGAGATTGTACAAGGAAACAAGGTTTGTGAGGACCACCTCTAAGAAATATGCAGGAAATTCCCCCATTTATAGTCAAGGAACAAAAGATCTTTGCTACATGAAGATGTAGAATTTGTTGAAGACACAGGAAATAAGCTCTCTTCAACAGTCATAAATAACAAGCTTCACTCAAAGAAGATTTGGAAGTGATACTTTGATGGCGCTTACTCCAAGGAAGGTGTAGGTGTCGAATTCTTACTAATATCATCGGAAGGTAACCTCATGCCATTCTATTTTAAACTAGAATTTGATTCGGCAAACAATGTGGCTGAATATGAGGCCTTAATCTCAAGCCTTCAAGTTTCTAAACATATGGGGGTTCAATGTATTTCAATTTATGGTGACTCTGAGTTGATAATAAGGCAAATTAAGAATCATTGTCAAACCAGGAATCCGAGATTAAGATCATACATGAATGAAGTTTGGGATCTGATAGAAAACTATTTTGAAGCCTTCAATATTCAGTATATTTCGAGGGAGGAGAATAGATTGGCTGATTCTTTAGCAGTTGCAGCTAGCACCTTCAAACCTCCCATAAATCCCTGGCTAAGGTATGAAATTTAAGTTAGACATAGAGCTTCTATCCCTGACAATGTGAAACTTTGGCAGGTGTTTGATGATGATGAAAAAATAAATCAGTTCCTGATAATGATTGGAAACTTTGAAGATGCTGAGATAGACCAAGAGGAAGAAAAAATAGAGCAGAGAACAGAAATAAGAAACCTCAAGCAGTCAATAGGTGAACAAAAGATTATCCAATTGAAAGATAATGTGCTCCCTAAAGGGTTGATTCCCCTTGAAAGATTTTTTGATGCTAATGATGTTTCTGTTGATTTGAAGAAAACACATCAAGAAGAAGAGATGGAAGATTGTAATTTGGGAACTTAGCAGGAGCCCAAAATAATGAAATTGTTCAAAGGGGTTCCCAAAAACTACAAAGAAAGATATTTATCTTTTTAAGAAGTATATGGATGTGTTTGCCTAGTCATATGAATACCTGAAAACATATGACAAAAGAATTATTCAACATAATATTCCATTGTAGGAAGGGCTCAAACCACACAGACATGAGCTTAGACAAATCAATCCCTTGTTGTTAGCTCCAATCGAAAAATAAGTGAAGAAACTGTTGCAGGCGAAAATTATAGTCCCTCTCCGATATTCAGAGTGGGTTTCCAATCTGGTCCCCGTAAGAAAGAAGAATGGAGAGATAATAATGTGTGTAGACTTCAGGAACTTGAACCAAGCATCTCTTAAAGATAATTATCCTTTGCCAAAAATGGATTATGTCTTACAAAAGGTGACAGAAGCTCACAGGTTGTTTATGGTCGACGGATTTTCTGGGTATAATCAGGTAGTAGTGGCAAAAGAAGATCAGAAGAAGACTTCTTTCACTACACCCTGGGGCACCTTCATGTACGCAAGGATTCCATTTGGCCTTATAAACGCGGGTGCAACATTTCAGAGGGCCATGGACATAGCCTTCATTGGTGACAAGTTTGTAGTTATATATCTGGATGATGTAACTGTTTTCTCGAGGTCAGATGATGGACACATGGAGCATTTGCAAAAAAAAATTCAAAAGTGTAGAAAGTTTGGTCTGTCATTAAATCCCAAGAAATCTTTATTTGCCTTAGAATAAGGTAAGTTATTGGGTCACAGAGTTTCTAAACAAGGAGTAAAGATTGACCCAGCAAGGGTGGAAGCCATTGAGACTATTCCTTTACCCAGAAGCAAGAAGGATATCCAGAGATTCTTGGGAAAAATAAATTTCTGAGGAGGTTTGTGCCCAACTATGTGGAGATTGTGAGAAGTATAATAGATATGTTGAAGAAAAATGCAGAAGTGAAATGGGATAAGGAAGCAAGAGATGCATTTGTTAGAATAACGGAAGCACTATAGGAAGCTACAGTTATGATTAGTCCAGACTATCAAAAATCATTTCAGGTATTATCATTTGCATCCCCCACTACCATTGTTGTTGTGTTGTTGCAGAAAAATGAAGACAATAAGGAGAAGCTAGTTGCATTTTTTAGTAAATTTCTCAATGATGCTGAGCTCAAATACAATATTCTGGAGAAACAAGTATATGATTTGGTCAAAGAACTGAAAGCCTTCAGGACTTATGTGTTGCAGTCCCAAATAACTGCTTATGTTCCTAATTCTGCTGTGAAAGACGTGTTGGTCCAAAGTGACGCTGAAGGAAAAAGGGGGAAGTGGATAAGAAAAATCCAAGAGTATGATTTGGACATCAAACCCACCAAGCTAGTCAAGGGACAGAGTTTAGTGAAGTTGTTGACAGAAACAAATTTTCAAGCCTCGTGAATTAATCTGTTGGCACCAGTGGATGGAGTTGTTAATGAAGAAGGTCAAAACAAGTCCAAAACAGGTATTCAATACATTTTTTTGTGCTCTGATTGGTATAAGGATATTGTGCACTTCATGTGTTTCTTTTCCTGTCCAAATTCACTAAATAGAACAAAATACAGAGCTCTCAAGCTCAAGTCTTAGCCATATGTTATCATAGAAGCAAAGCTACACTGGAAAGATCCTGCTGGTATTTTGTTGTTATTTTTGACTGAAGGAGAATCAATTGAAGTCACCAAACAATATCATGAAATTTTGTGTGAAGAAATTATAGCTGGAAGGTCACCGCCCATAAGATTCTCAAGTCAGGCTTCTATTTTCCAGCCCTTTTTGCAGATGTTTATAGGCTGGTCAGAAGTTGTCATAAGTTCCAGTTGTTTGCTGAAAAGAAAAAACCAGCTCCATTACCTCTCATCCCTGTATTTATTGAAGAGCATTTCAGGCAATGGGGATTGGATTTTATTGGAGATATCAATCCACCATCAAGTGGATAGTTCAAGTGGATTCTGACTGCCACTAATTATTTTACAAAATGGGTTGAAGCAATACCCACGAAGAAGGCAAATGACAAAGTAGTGATGAGGTTTCTGGAGGAAAAATTCTTCAGCAGACTCGGGTGTCCAGTCAAAATTGTGACTGATAATGCTCAGGTATTAAACTTTTCTCGTTTCATTAATTTCTGTCAAACATATAATTTAATATTATCAAATTCCATAGCATATCATCCTCAAGGGAACGGATTGGTAGAGTCCTCAAATAAGACATTGGTCAGGATCTTGAAAAAGACAATCGCTAAAAATCAGAAGGATTGGGACATGAAGTTGAAGTTTTCCCTCTGGGCAGTTCGAGTCACTACCAAGAGATCTACTGGAAAGTCCCCCTATGAACTGGTTTATGGACCTCAATCATTTTTTCCTACTCAGCTGGCTAAACCAGTGATTTGTTTCCTTCAAGAAGCTCAAGAAGAACCTAATGCTCTGATAAGTAGATTGAAAAAAATAATCGAATCAAGTGAAAACTTAAACAAATTCAGGGATAACTTGATTACTTATCAGGAAAATTTGAAGTCTATATTTGACAGAAAAGAAAAAGAAGTTCTCTTTCAAGTAGGAGATTTGGTACTAAGATGGGACACCAGACGAGAAGAAAAGGGGAAGCATGGTAAATTTGATCCTCTCTGGTATGGTCCATACAAGATCTCTGAGGCAAGGTCAAATAACACATTTATTTTGGAAGATATAGATGGAGAGACAGTGTAGCTTCTTGTGAACAGGTAGTATCTGAAGCATTATTTCCAGCATTAAAAGTCAGCATTCAACCATTGTAAATACCTGATTGCTCATTGTTCATATGTCACCAAGCAATATTTGACTCCATGCCCAATGGATAAGGCACTAATCTGCGGTTATTAGCGCTTTCATGGGAAAAATCACTATCCCCAAATGGAGCTAGATTTTGTGGCTCATTTGCATTTACCTTTGAAATATTTTTCAAAACTCCAAAAAAAGCATATGTGATAGAAAATGTAAAATTTTGTGTGTCATAGAAGAATTTTGATTTATATATTGGTACATTAACATTACATGATGATATGTGAAGGTGGGTCGAGTTAGGCTCATTCACATGGAGAACAGTTCAAGAGTCGAACCGATGGGCGCGTTCAAAGCATTGCACGCCGAACAGGGTCAAGTCGAGCTCATTTGCAAGCTCAGGAGGGACCAGTGCGACAGGACACCAGATAAGCTTATGAGGGTTACACCATGGAGCAAACAAAATAATTTCCCAAAGGTGGAGAAAGGGATAATTTCCCTTGAACACTTAAGAAAGTAGGAGGAGGCGCAAAGGAAAAAACGGACGATCAGGATCAAAGTGCAGAATTGGAGCGAAGAGATAGACGGCGGAGATCAAATCACCAACCACCAATCGCAAGTTTTAAAGAATAAGTGCGGAGGTAAATGTTAAAAGCGCTGAAGTGTGATATGCGATGCAGTGGGGCCCGATTGCAAATCACAAATCACAAGTTTTAAAGAATAAGTGCAGAGGTAAATGTTAAATTTTCCGAAGTGCGATATGTGATGCGGTGGGGTCAAATCGCAAACTTCCAATCGCAAGTTTTAAAGAATAAGTGTGGAGATAAATGTTAAAAGTGCCGAAGTGTGATATGCGATGCGGTGGGGACCGATCACAAATCATAAGTTTTAAAGAATAAGTGTAGAGGTAAATGTTAAATGCGCCGAAGTGAAATATGCAATGCGGTGGGGCCCGATCGCAAGTCGCAAGTCGCTAATTTTAAAGGATAACCGCAGGAGATAATTGCTAAAGTATCTGAAGTGCGATGTGCGGGTGGATGCGATGCAGTTTCAAAGGTAAAGTCCAAAGGTTTTCAAATCTGGAAGTAAGTCATTTTCATGTGTTAAACCGTGTCGGAGGAAGAAAAGAGCGTTATAATGTGAAACCGATGAAACACCTTGGAAATGAAGAAATAGGCAGAACGCGACAGACAAAATCGAGTAAGTGACCCGACATAGAACAAAGGAGAATAAGTAGAGTCGGGTAGTAGGTGATACGAGTGACAGTGTTTGAAATCATAGGGGCATAGGCAGAGTCGGGCAGAAAAGCGTATAACAGCACCGTTAGGAGCACGAAAACTGTATCAAGTCAGGCGTGGACGCGTCGTTACAGAGCTATGCAGCCACTGCATCACAACCAGAAAGGCCACCTTGACACTTCGGGAGGACGCATTAGCAAAATCAGATTCAGCAAAACGAAGCATATTTCCAAGTTTCAATTTGTTTTCTTGTTATAATTGCACGAGTAATCTTAACAGTTTAGGAAGACAAATAGTTCAAGAAGTTTAGTAGTTATGAACTACTCTAATGTATTTAAGGAAATAGAAATAAAGAAAAGAGGTTTCGAGTTTTGGACCTCTAGATGACTGTTAGTTTATGACTGAATTATCTGAGAAATTAATGAAAGAAGATCAAGTTTCCAACACCTGTTGATGTTGATACATCTTTCCTGTTTCACTCTGTGGCTATTCCTCTTTGAATGAAGCGAAGTAATGTAGCAATCAATCTCTTAATTACATTTGTGAGTAAGAGTTAAATAACCTTAATTTTCTCTCCTTCACCTCATCTCTTCTCTCTTCATAAACTCCTAATAGAACTCTAAAGTAATAGATTATGTGTTTGCAAAATATTATTTTAAGTTCTCTCCTCCTTCACGAATTTCCTCTGAAACTTAAAAGTGGTAGATTCTGTGTTTTCAACATATGATTTTGAGTTTCTCTTACAGTTCTTCTTTTCATTCCATTCAAATATCAACAGTTTATGGCATTGTGAAGGCTTTCATTATATCTTATTATTGAGGTTATTAAGTAATTGAATTCCAAGGGTGTTATACAAAGGCCATTTGATATGATAATTGTGACATACATTTATAAAATGTCTTAAGATTGATTCCTTACCACAACCAAGGGATTGTTTCTTGAGATACAACACTTCCTAACATTTATAGGTTACGGAGCCGTCATTGTTGAACATGAAATTAACGGTTAAAACATATGTTATTTATTACATGTCATGTTATTCAAACAAATGTAACTTAATGGTCCAAACAATAGATAGGTGACCGCAGAGTTTTCCAGGACATTCTTTCTAACATTTATAGGTTACAGAGCCGTCGTTGTTGAACATGAAACTAACAGTTAAAACATATGCTATTTATTACACTTCGTGTTATTCAGATAAATATGTCACTTAATGGCCAAATAGAAGATGGACAAATGTCAAATGGAGATGAAAAGATAGACAAATGCCCAACCTCATCAATTTAAAAAAGGGACACCTTTGGTGTAATTAATTTTTTTGGGCGGATGTTGAATCCAAACATTTTCCCCATATTTGTTGAGTTGTATGTAAATGTCTAAACATTTGAATCCATCCTTGAATTCAGTGCAATTGTAGGGAAATATTTGAAGGATTCATCTTGTGTAGATTTCTTCCAACCTAGAAAGGAACATAATACTTATGCATGTTGATTGACATGCCTGTAGCGATACAATAAAGATCTATGATTTCCTTCAGAACTCTAGTATCCCTTTTTGATCAATCCCCCAAAGAAGAATATCGTCAGCAAAAAGAAGGTGTGCTAGTTGGAAGCTTCTACCTATTGGAATCCCCTTTAAATTCCCTGCTCTTTTTGCTTCATATATGCTTCTGTTGAGGCCCTCAACTATAATTAAAAAAAGGAGGAGAGTCATGGACAACTCTATCTCAAACCCCTGGTCAGTATAACAAAAAGATAAGTTGAAGCATTCATTATTACAATATAAGATAAGCATAAAAGACTCCTTATTATCCAATTTTCAAATTAAATATTAATTCCATCATGGATAAACATATCTTACATTAAGCCAATTTTCCCTATTCCAACTTTATAACCATAATTATGTGTATACCTTCTTGAGTTTTTAAAATTTCATTGTGGATTTGTTTATCCTGTAGGAAACCAAATTGTTTAGATTCTTGAAGAGAGTGATTATGCTAGAATACTTTTGACCCTAAATGTAATTGTTCTTGCTATGACCTTATAGATGCAGTTGCATAAGGATGTTTACATTTTCTTCAGTTTCAACAAAACTCGGTCCATGTAATATTGTATAGTCATTTTGTTAAATTAAAAGTTGATTTTGAGTAGGATAAATTTCAAGCCAACAACCGAATTCCTAGTTTCCTTGTAAGCTTTTAGTTTACTTTAAAAATTAACTCCACTTTGACCATTTCATCTATGAAATACTAAGGAGTTGGTATGAAACTACATGGTAACTGCTTCATGTGAAATGTGGACCTATTTTTTAATTCACACAATTGTCTTTATTGTGAAAATTTCTTAATCTAAGAAACCCTACTGCTAACCATTTATTTACTTCTCCTACTTGATTATTTACGCAAGTTATTAATTTGTAAATTCAGAAAAACAACAAAGTAAAGACAAATAGAAGCCTACACATACAAATCATTTACTGAATAACACGCTCATATGACAAAGTGAAACACATATTTTTTATACAAATGTCCCCGGAAAAAACCCAATGTGGGAAAATCGGTGCAGCTAGCTATGGAGGTTTTTATTATTATGCAGAATCTGAATACAACATTTTATGGGCACCAGCCATGGTTGGAACTATAGATAAAATCATAGCAGTTATACCTCTTTCTCTAAGAGACGGAAAATATGGTTGATTCACACCCTCAAACAGGATTTACAAAACTCGAGCCCTTTCTGGCCCACCGGAAACCCCAGTGCTCCTCCTCATCTCTCTACGTCAGCCTTTGCGTTGCTTTGGAAGGGCGTTCGTCACCCCTGAAGGGCTTATGCTGCCCCTGCACCGCCCTGACTAGGCCCGCATCAGCCTTGCGTGGCTCCTGCTGCCTTTGTGTGGCCTCTACTGGATTTCTTGGCTCTGGCTTGCCTCTGCACTGCTTGGTATGCTACCTCTCTGCCACTGTTGTACACTTGGCCCAGGATTAGATCATCCCCTTGCAAGTATTTCCCCTCGCTGCACTGCAAAATCTTCCTGAAATTCTTAGAACACCACGCCCTAGAATTTCAGCTTAGCTTCAGTGCTTCACCAATGTGTGTTCTCCAACTGACCCCAAGACCTTCTCTTATACTTTTCTCGTTGGGAAACCAATGACCGTGATCCAATCTCTAATCTATGGTTAAGATTAGAAGTTACTTGATCTGTGTCACTTAATTCATTCTCATCACATGTTTAATTTAATTCACTTTAATCTTTTAATTTTCCTAAGTTAGACTTAGGGTCCTTAATTAAAAATATTAATTATTTGAATATCTCTTAAACTTGATGGAATTTCCCCAAACTCTTTCTGGGTCTTGGAGATCTCATGTATTCCATCTCCTCCATAAAATTTGGGAGCTAGAGCACATCCGATGCTACCCAAAAATCTCAACGCTCCCTCTTAACGAGGAATGTACTCTAACAATACATCAGCTTCGAAGTACTGCTCTGATCTTTGGCATCGGTCTTCATGTTGATGCTTGGCCTACTACCTCTCCATCACTACGCTGTTGTTGCTCTCTGTACTGCTTCCCATGACTCTACCACAATCACTGCTACATTCATACTATGATATTCTTCTCAAATTGTTGCATCATGTTGCCAATTGCTACACTGTAGCTCAATTGTTGAGAAGTAAGCAACTAAAGTACCCCTGCCTAATGACAAATAAGTCAGTCAAGTTGCATCTCATCACATAAGATCCTTAGGCTGTTTCCCTGCACTGTCCTCCTAAAGCCACTACATTGTTTCAGCTCTGTATTGAGTAAGGACGCCTCCTCTATGCTGCTGAAGTCCCATCAACCCCTCTACGCTACTGCCTCTACATTGCTGTTGACTCTGCACTGTATTTCTCCCTCTACAACGTCCAACTATGCCTCTGCTCCATCCTTGACTCTCTGCACCCACTTCTCCAGTCATTCCTGCTACTGTCTTAAGGCTCCCGTATCACGGATTTAATCTAAGAGTTGGGCTACTCAAGGATCCTGCCACCACTCTATAGTTGCTTTACAGTTCAATATCACCCCACCTTTTCTCTTGAGGTACATGTGCGCTCATGACCACGTCATCGTCAGAGCCATCATCTTCTTTAGCTGCCACAACCTTGGAACTAGAAGCTTGCTTGTCCTTCTTCCTTAGAGGACAATTGGTGGCGAAGTGTCCAAGTTCAATACATCAGAAACATTTCATCGTTGATAGTTCATGCTTATTTTTAACTTGCTTCTTCTTAGATGCCAGGGCTGCATCTTCCTCTTCCTCTTTCTTCACTTTTCTTGACCCAGTGTTGGTTTGTCTCTTGGTCATTCGATGGATTTCCTCTTATCGGAGGATAGCCCACATGTCGTCCCAGTTTGGAAGGTCATTTCTGTCCAATATGCTTTGGACAAAAGTTTCCAAATCATTTGTGACAACATTTAGAGAAGTCCTCACCATGACATCATCCTCCACCTTGACCCCCAAGGTAATCAACTGATCCCGAATCGCCTACAATCTGAAGAGGAAAGGATCAATTTCCTCTCCCTTACTCATCATAAAAAACCTCATCTAGTTCTCCAGAAGCATCTTCTTCAAGAAGGATTTCCCTTGATACAGTGTGGTTAATGCTTTCCACATACCATTAGTCGTCTTCTTCTCGGCTATGTGTGGGACCACATGATCCTTGACCCCGTCCATGATGAAACACTTAGCATGTGCTTTAGCTTCATTATGCTTCGCGAGAAGAGCAACATCGGTCAGTGTAGCCAAGACGCTTTCTGCATGCTCCCGTAGTTCGTATGCCTCCAGGACTGTCAGGATTCTAGCCTTCCAAATAGAAAAGTTGAACAAGCCGTCTAACCTATCCTTATCACGTAGTCCATATGGTGCCATCTTCTCATAAATAATCTGTCGGAAAATATCCTCCTCTCCCTACTTCTGTTGCTACCATCAACAGAAACTCGGTTCTAGGGTCCTTGGTGAGAAAGGCACCCTCTTCTCCCTCTGAAAAATGATTTCCTCCCTTGGAAATCTGCCAAATATTCTGAATCAGCCCTCTTCAATCACCCTATGATCGACCCTCAGATTTCTTTGGCAAAAATCTACTGAGCAGTTGTTCTCCTCCCTCTCTTTGTCAACTTAGCTAGGCACGATTCTAAACTGACAGAATCTCTGCCACACCAGCAACTGCTGAAGATCTGAAGCTCTAATTTGAGACCACAACAACTTGAAATTGGATTTCCTCCCTCTGGATAGCCTCTGTGTGAGCAAACTGACTCAATGCAGCCTCTGCGCAGCGACCACGTAACACAGGCTGCTCCTGCGTCCCTCTAGAAGGCTCTGCGCTGTCCCTCCGTCACCCAACTGGGACTGCGTCAGCCCCTGCGTAGCCTCTGCTCAAACTATGTCATCTTGATGTTGGGTTGCCCTCTCCGAATCTCTGCTGCTTCAGTTGCTCTCTGCAGCAACAATTTCTTTAGCTGATTTTATTGGAGATTCAAATTGATCTGCAATGCTCCGATACCACATGAAAATTTATTAATCTAAGAAACCCTACTGCTAACCATTGATTTACTTCTCCTACTTGATTATTTACACAAGTTATTAATATGAAAATTCAGAAAAACAACGAAGTAAACACAAATAGTAGTCTACACATATAGATCATTTACTGAATAACACACTCATATGACAAAGTGACACACAATTTTTTTGGACAAATGTCCCTGGAAAAACCCAATGCGGAAAAACCAATTCAACTAGGTTTGGAGGGTTTTATTATTATGGAGAATCTGAATACAACATTTTATAGGCACCAAACATGGTTGGCCCTATAGAGAAAATCATAGCAGCTATACCTCTTTCTCTCGGAGACAGAAAATATGATTGATTCAGACCCTCAAACGGGATTTACAGAACTCGAGCCCTTTTTAGCCCACCAAAAACCCTAGTGATTCTCCTCAACCCTCTGCATCAGTCTCTGCGCTACTCTAGAAGGCTCTGCATTACCCCTGAAGGGCTTACGTGGCCCTTGCATTGCCCTGATTTGGCCTGTGTCAGCCCTGCATGGCTCTTGCTGCCTCTACGTGGTCTCTGCTGAACTACGTGGCTCTGGCTTGCCTCTGCGCTACTCGGTATGTTTCCTCTCCATCGTTGTTGTACTCTTTGCCTGGGATCATATCATCCCCTTGCCAATACTGCCCCTCACCGCACTGCAATCTCTTCTTGAACTTCTTAGCAAACTAGGCCCCAGAATTTCATCTTAGCTTCAGTGCTCTGCCAATGTGTGTTCTCCAACTGACCCCAAGCCCTTCTCTTATACTTTTCTCGTTGGGAAACCAACAACCGTGATCTAATCTCTAATTGAAGACTAAGATTAGAAGCTTCTTGATTAGGGTCACTTAAGTCATTCTCATCACATGTTTAATTTAATTCACTTTAATCTTTTAATTTTCCTTAGTTAGACTTAGGGTCCTTAATTAAAAATATTAATTAAAATATTATTTGGACATAGAAGAGGTGACAGAGGTGACAGTGTTGTGGTATTGTCAAAAAAACGAAAAAATTAAAACTATGGAATTCAGTGGCATAGTAATGTTAATTTCATATAGCTTTGCAATATTCCCCGGTAGGCATAGTTTTTTCGACGAGAATCGTTGAATGGAACTTGGGGAAGAAACCAAATTGTGACCCTATAGATTTATAGGATTAATGGACAATAATGTCTGAAGTTAATTTGTAATGTAAGGAAATCATGTGAGGGTATAGGTTCAATTCCAACTTTAACAAGTGTAATAGACCATTTGGGAGAATGAAATTTGTTAATCGTGATCCTATATCTTTATAGGATTTATGAACAAGAAGTTAATTTATATGTAAGGAAATCATGTCAGGGTATAGGTTCAATTCCAATTTTAATAAGTTTAATCAACCATTTGAAATGTGTTGTGCTAATAAAATAAAATTGTGTAATTGTAAATACAGAGGGAAAATAAAATTACTGAATTGAGAAAATTTGAAGTATGATATGTTATTTTGGAAAAATGAAATGTTTTTTTTAATAAATAAAAAATAATAAAATGAATGTTGGATAAACTTTGAAATATATTTAAGTAAATAATATTAAGAAATTGAAATAATAAAGTATAATATATGATTACAAAACTAAGTATACAATGTACGAGAAACTCAAATAAAATTAATATTGGATAAATAGTGAGATATATTTAAGTAAATAATATCATGAAATTAAAATAATAAAGTATAATATATGATTAAAAATAAATTATAAAATATGTGGTAGATTTTGAGATATGTTTTAAGTAAACAATATTAACAAATTTAAAATGGAAAAATGAGTGAAAATAGAATATGTGATTAAAAATATGTCATTTTTTTTAGGGTGAGAGTGCACATAGCTAAGATGGGCATGTGTGATAACATTTACATCACAAATATTACAAAATTTGATATGATGTTCAATGGAAATTTGGGGTTTTCATATGCATGAGTGCACTTGGAATATAGAGGGCTTGGTGATGTGGGTGCACCAAGATGAGACAAATTGTTGTGTTGGGTGCAGCAGTGGTCATGCATGCCCAACCGAGTCGAGATAAGTTGGTGTGTGGGTATGGTAGTGTGTGTGAACACCTAATCGAGATGATTCAAAGACAATATGAGTTTGCATGTGGGAGAAATAATGGGTACACATGCCCAATAAAAACGAGACGAAATGAGATAAGTGGTGTATGGGCACGAAAAGGGGCGTGCACGTCCAATCGAGTGATTGAGTCGACATACCAAGACATGCAATGGAAAGTTGTATGATATTGGTATGGTTCGGCTTGAAGATGAAGGGATGTGAAGTTTGCATAATACCAAGGGTCTCACCCCTTATTATTCCCCTCGACTCATATTAAGCGGTTGATCTAACGTGCCAAGACATGCACTAGTAAGTTGTATGAATGTGGAATAGGCAGACTTGAATATGCAGGTACGCAAAAGTTGATGGAATGCCAAGGGTCGCATCCCTTTGTATTCACTTCAACACACACACACACACACAAGCACACACATAGTTATATATATATATATATATATATAGAGAGAGAGAGAGAGAGAGAGAGGCCATGGAGGTTAGAAAAACGAACGAAGGGAGCAACGGTAAAAAACCATAGAAAATTGAAGGCATCATATCACGAGTGGATTGAAAGCATTGTAATGAAAAATAAATGGAAACAAATTTTTGGGTCTTTCTATTCTTTGGGGACTCACAGTTGTCTTCCAATTGGGATGTTTGGAGAGTGAACTTAAAGGCTTTTGGGAACGATATAAGCTACAATGAGTGTGTGTGCAAGATCTAAGAGTTCCGGAGACAGGTGACCGAGGTCTATTGTAGGCCACGAGCTATTATAGCCGCAAATTGGCACCAATTTACTACATGGTGGTACGAGTGCCAACAACCTGTGTGTTGTTTTGTTTTGTATTATTTTATTTTGTGAGGTGACTAGTCGAGTGACTCAATTGGAGACCTAAACCGAGCCTTGTTGTAAAACTATTGTAGTATTATATATATATATGTATTTTGGAGTAGGGTCATGAACTGCTCCCACATATAATTATTGTGAACTTATCTATTGTGTTATGATTATATTGGCTTTCATAATGAGAAGTAAATTCATGTTCTAAATCAGTGATTATTTGCATATGAATGTGGATATTATTGAAGAGACAACGATACACTTGGTTTTAAATTAATTTTGAGATTTTAATATACAACTTGTCTAAGATGTCTAATGTAAGTGTTGCTTTGTGAGGCGTAATTTGGATGACATATTTCGAGGTGGTTGGGCCATAAATGAGAAACATGATGGTGCCACAATGATTGGAGATCAAAGGTGCCTAAAATTGTGCATAGTCTCTAGGGGTGTGATAGGTAGTATCAAAGTCGAGATCACATACAGATTTTGGATGCTCTTCACCATTATCCAAGATAGGTGGTATCAAAGAAGATAACCACTAAGGTGGTTTTAGAATGCCTATAATAGCATATTAAGGCTTGGTGTATGATTAGTATAAGGATATATTTGATGTTGTTGTGTAGGGTTCATTAGAAATGTGATTTGGAAAACTCAAGTTCAAGTGGCAATGGGTCAGCAAATTAAGATGGACCTAGAATAAAAGAAAGGGTTATCGTTGTTGAAGAACATATGGTCTAGATGATGGAAGTTATGCAATCATACAAAAAAGAATTAGCATGAATAAGAAGGGACATGGGAACTATGACAGAAGCTTTCCTTCATGAAATTAGTGAGGTTGACAGGATTGCTCAAATAGTGGAGTAGGTATGGGATGATGCATGGGGAGATAATTTGAAGTAACTAGATGACGAAGTGGCTTCTCTTGTAGCCTTTAACAACGAGCGGGCATACACGATCATTGTATTGAAGAACACAATTGGACAAGGTTTGTATGATAATTCAGTGAGAATGAAGATCAAGGAACAAAACCCATGTGACGAGACCAAGAGTGCCAATGTAATTGTGAATTTCTATTCGGATGTGGAGCAATACTTGGATCATTTGAGTGGTGACTCAGACAAGGCTAAAGTTAATGCTACAACCATGTATATAATAGGGATGACTAATTTTTGGTGAAGGACCCAAGTGGAGGATTTGGAATTTGGTTGTATCAACGAGAATATTTCGACATGGGTTGATATGAGGGCTTGTTATGTGTATTTTGGTCCAGGGAATAAAGCATGGATCACTAAGAATCACATTATGTCTTTGAGGCATACAAGGAGGATTCAATAACACATTAAAGAGTTCTCCAACTTTATGTTGGAGATCAAAGAGATTCTAGATGAAGATCAATTGTACCATTTCATTAATGGATTTCAACCATGGGCTCAAAATAAGTTGAGGAAACATAATGTTTGTACTATGGAAGAGCATATTACCATAGTAGATAAAATTTTTGAATTTCGGTAGGAAGGGAAGTCTAGAATTAAGGGCCAAGAAGGAGGCCATAGTAATGAGGGAAAGAAGGACCAAGGGAAGGCTAAGTCTTTTAAGGAGGAGGAAGCAAAGGAGATATGTACCGCAAGGGAGAAGAAGCTCCCTTTCATGTTGGATATGATGAAAGGAGCATTTGGTGAAGAATTTATTGTTGAAATAGAAGATGGCTTCTTTGGAGCAAGAATATGTGCCAACAATTGGAGCACTACAAGTTTTGGGAGAAACTTATGTGAGGAATACTACAAAAAAAATCTAGATAAGAGTTGACTTGACTTTGTGAGTACAGATATTAATGGTATTCAGATGGTGGCCATAGTTGACAGTGGGTTCTATGCACAAATTCATGAGAGAGAATGTGGCTAGACAGGTTGAACTAAAATTCAAACCAACCTAGGATTCCTTCAAGATTGTTAATTCGAGAGAGATACATGTGAATGGGATGATCGATGATGTTCTAATACATATTTCTAACCGTTAGGGGAGAGTGAGCTTCACCATTGTGAATCTGAATGACTATGAGTTGGTGTTCAAGCATGAGTTCTTGATTGAAAAGAGGGTTGTACCAGTTCCACACTTGGGATGTTTGTTAATTATATCATGCCAAAATCTAATCGTATTGAGGGATTTGAAAGGAGCCCTATGTTCAACTGTTAGGATGATGTCTATTAAGATGAATAACTAAATAGATCAATAGTTGGACCATGGTGTTCATGAAAAGATGGAGGTGATGGATTCTCTTGTCTTATAGCATGAACAATTTATGACATTATTGAGAACTTGGAGTCCAGAGTAAATCATTTGGAGGAGGATGGATCAATCACCGTTGTTTAATTCTGGAGTCTAATCCATAATTAAATAATGAATTGTATTAATTATGTGTTCATTTATCTATTTACCCGAATAATTTTCCATCAATCATCTTACTTCAGGCATAACCAAATGTTGCAATGGAAAATTTCCATCAACAAGTAAGCAACCACTGAAGTAGAAGGTTTCTCTTCATAATAGAGTTTTCTCAATTTTTTTTCAAATAATATTTTATCAAATATTTATTCTATTAGAAATAAGATTTTTTATATTTAGTGATTTAGTTTCTCAAGATGAACTTCCCAAATATTCTATTCCTTCGGTGTATCTTTGCACCTTTAGGGGAAATTTCTAGTATACATGTAGTGAATTGAGCAGTGAAACTATTAATTATGATGCAGAAATCCATAATAGTAAAGTAAAAATGTTACAAGGCATCGAGTATGCATTGATGTGGGTGCTCAATAGTTGTAAAATAATTTCCCAAGTTCTGTAGCTTTTTCTTCCTAAACAATTCCAGTGAATAGCTGATTTTGGACCAAGTATACTTTCTTTTGGTCAAATCAGATCAAGTATCTCTATTAATACAAATATTTATAATACCTACTGGAATGAAAGTGAGAGTGACTCTAGGAGTTTCCAAACAATTTCCTCAAGAATTATTTCTTATGTTTGAGGATTCATGCAAATATTTTTCATTTTCCAAATAGATGTTCTATATTATGAAACCATGTATCACCATTTTCATTAAATTTTCATAAAGGAGTTGGAACACTTTCACTGAACTATAATGTTTTTTTTCAAACATGTACAAAATTTGATTGGAGACAGAGGGTTAGTAGTTGTTGCGAACAACTGCAAAAAGCTATGAAGACTAAGACTAAGAATCAAAGAGAGATTTATGACGATTTTCCCAAGGTCACCTCTTTTAGATGAAATTCGGGAGCTTGTTTGGAGCAGAAAAACCCTAGAATCCAAAGCTCTAATACCAAATGTTATGAAACCAGCTCCAAAATTAGAAGAAAAGAGAGTTCAACGCCTCAGAAATCAGGCAATTCGAGGGGGAAGACTCCTTTACATTACACAAATGAACAATTATTGGATGATTCAAATGAAAAAACCTCCTTTCTATATATAGGAGTCCATGGGGTCACAATACAATCCTAGTCGACCTAACAATAATAATGTAAGGGCACGACACTAACAATAGTGGGGTTTTATGGAGCACAATAATAACAATATGGGGACTATAGGGGTATAAAAATAACAATAAGGGGGCTACACTAACAAAAATAAGGGTCTACACTAGTAATATAGGGATGTAACATAAGTTTACGTCGATATTTTGATGTCAGTTCCGACGGCACAAACAGGTTGTCTTCAAATGGGATGTGAAGACGATTGTCATCGAAATTCCAACCCCATGAATTGTGATGACGAATTTCTTCAAACTTCCGACGATCAAGGAGACGTTGAAAATACGACACGAAATCTATTTTCGTCGTTACAGCTATGAATGATCATCGCAAGAAAGATAAAGATCCCTAAAAAATTGGCTCAATATTTAGTAGTCAATGAATTTAAGAATACAACAAAGTATAGATAGCTCGTAGGAAGTATCAACTACCTGACTACTACTAGACCGAAAATTTCATTTGTTGTTGGAATCCTCTCCATGTTTATGCAAAAACCTTGTGAGGGTCATTGACCTGTTGCAAAAAGAGTTCTAAGGTACTTGAAGGGAAATCAAAACTTTGGACTCAAGTATACACATGTGGATGACTTCAACTTGATTGGATCGTCTGATTTATATTTGATGGAGATAAATAAAATGGAATATCTACTTAAGGTTAAGTTATGTGTCTTGGATCAGGAGATATCTCCTAGAGGTCATGCAAATAGTCAGTCCTAGCAAATTCCACAACAAAGGTAGAATATGTGGCAGCTGGAGAAGCAACAAAGGAAATTGTGTGGCTTAGGAAAACTCTTGAAGATTTGCAGGAGAAACAAGTGAATTCTACTCCTCTTTTGAGTCACAATACTTCTATAATAAAAATGGCCAAGAACCCAAAGTTCCATGATCGAACCAAGCATGTCAATACAAAGTATCATTTGATTTGGCATCATGTTGAGGCCAAGGCTATTCACCTACACCATTATTCCACAAATGAACAGATTGCATACATCTTCACCAAAGCACTTAGAAGAGAAATTTTTGAAAGATTCAAAATTATGCTTGGACTCACCAACATCCCTTCAAATTAAGGGGGGGAATGTTGGCACCTACCCTTTAGGGATTAGGAAAAAATTGTAAATAATGTAAATATGAGAATGAGAAGACGAAGAGACATTGGAATAGTAATTCCAAGAGTATACCTCTCCTTGTATATATTCATGATTTTCCTAGTAGAATCATCGTTCATGGAGTTATCGATGCTTGTCCTAACACATACGACAGAACCCAAGCCATTTGGTTCATCAACCAAGTCTCACAAAAATGCCAACCACAAATACCCGTCTCCATTCCAAGTCGCCCTTGCACAGTCTGATCATTCACTGGTCATTCGACTTGGTTTAGTCATTCCAAGACTATCTTCAAATGACTTGCAACCTTAAGTTGGTTTGGATCACCTCTACCATGCAATAGAGCAAGCCCTCCACCAACTCTCAATTTTTTTCCAACCACATGGGGTCTTTGTTTGTGATTTCCTTCATTCATGCACCTCTTCGTTCATGCATTTCATGCTTTCTCAACCTAAGCCATCTTTCATCCCTCCACTAGTTTGTCCCATATATATATGACACCATCGTGTTAATCAGGTGGGTCATGTAGTTCGTTTGGACTAATGCATCATTTCACCTCATTATGCAAGTAACCCCAATTTTGATTTTAGGCTAAATCATTCCAATCCAACTGGTTTCATTCTAAATCTTACAGGGCATGCTCATTTTGTTAGTCTACTTTGGTGCGTTGGGCGCATTCATCCCACATTGGGTGCCTTCAATCCAACTCGGTCACTACAGGGCCACATGGGCACAATCATGCAAACTAAGGCGCATCTTGGGCTGACTCATGTGCCACTTGAGCCACCTCTCTCATCTCGGGAAGGGTGTTCCACTCTCGAGCGCCAATTTTAAGGCGCTCTTCATCTCCTCATGACACAACACCTAAAATGTCACAAATACCATCACCAAATATGTGATGGTTCTCTTGCCTCATGACTCGTCTCGTCTAGCTCATGTCGCTCATGGGCGCTCAAGCTCAAGGCCCTGGTACCCATCCTAGTAACAGTTGGAAGCATAAGTTGGGAAACCACCATTTCAATGGAGTCATTTCTTATTTTTTTGTATGGAACTACAATGCAGATGGTAATTTCCAAAATTCTCAAAGGTTTATGCTCGGTTTGCATTTGATTTTCTCTTGCAGGTTAGGCAGTGGTCCAACAACTTTTTCACCCATGCTCTTATGCAAACAGGGTATAAATACTCCCTTCGTACTGGAAAAAGGTGTTGGACGCAACTCCTTTGGACTCGTCCTAGCCAGGAATTTCATTCTAGCTTAGTGCTCCCTCTCTCATTCTTTCGCTCTTCTTTTTCCCTCTTATACTTCTCACATCTGTTAGTTTCGATGGGCCTTGTTATCTATTTTCTTTAGTATTCTGGAAATTTCTATGTGGACTTAGCCTCTAGGAATTTTCATCAGTTGGCTCTTTAATTTTTGTCCTACTCCTTCTTCGGTCGACTTTCCTCCCTCTATCCTAAGATGTTGCTTGCAATTTCTCTTAGTCATGGTCCTCGTCGTGTTGTCTCTCTCACATGTGTCTCTACTCCGTGGTCACCCCCAGCTTTCTGAAGCTTTCATATCCCCTCCCTTTTCCCTCTACCACCTAATCCTTTCTAGCCTCTCCTCCATGCCTCGTTAGCACACCTGCGTTCGTTGGGGAGAAAATTACTATCAAGAATAGGCCCACATGGGCAGAACACATATGCACCACCATTTGGAGGAAACCATTGTCTGCTTTTGTGAGCTCACCCTGGGACCCATCTAAGATGAACTTACCCATGTTAAGGACGAAGGAAATTCTTATAGGCACCAACTCTCGAACACTGAAGTACTTGTTGAGATGACGGACTACGTATAGGATATTGGGCATACATAGGGACGCTTCAACTAATATATGCACACAATAGATTCATATTGGCACATGAAGTTCCACCTTGGAATAACCTTATTGGAACAAGAATAACATCGAGCAAATGTCCTCCATTCGTTTGAGCATCAACATCGCCATATGAAGGAATTGGATCAAAGGATAAAATGCATTGAACAACACCTTGGCATCCCACCCCTGAATGGAGGCATCCCAAGTGAAAATAAAGATCCCATCCAAGTTACAACCAAGAATTTTGATCCCTATTCTCAGTTTCTACTATGTTTCTATTCTATTGGTTTTTAGTTCCTACTGTTAACTTTTCAATTTTTGTAATTTTAATTTTATTGGTTTTTAGTTCCTACTGTTAACTTTTCAATTTTTGTAATTTTAATTTTGACTATCTTAGTACTCTATTATCTTATGTATTTTTACAAAGAGTGAACTTTTGGCTTTGCTCTAGTCTCCCTAGTGAGACACTAACTTAAAGTTTTTCAATATTGTCTTGTACTCCACTATTTAAAAAGCAATATAATGTACCAAAAAAATATTATAATATTATAATATAAAATTGTACCCTCTTATATTTTATTTTTTAATACGTTCTTAAATTACTTTATTTATAAAATATTAATTAAACTAAAACCTCCATGGTATCAAATTTGTAGCATCTCTTTGTTGTGAAATAATTAATGTTTGTAACATCATCGTCCAAACCCTCACGATAAAGTAATTGAAAGAATGGATGTGGGTTCTAACAAGCTCCTACTCACTAACCTTATTACACGCTTCTTCTTCTATTGTAATGGGAAAGCAAAATTGGCCAGAATCTTAGCCTTGAGTTCAAGATAGACATTCACAACATGGTTTCATGTCAACAATGTCGATGGTTGGTATTTCCTCTTTTGGTTGGTTTATAAGGTAGGTGCTTCCATTAACATCTTTACAATTAATTAAAATCCATTTTTAATTTAATTTTGTAATTTATTGATCTAGTAAAGTAGGGTGTTGATCTAGTACTTTAAATAAAGGTAAAACTAGGGCATGTACACTTTTATGGAGTCGAATTTGTGGGTTGAGGGGCTCTTTGTCTCCAAAAACTGTTAACGTGAATTTGTGTGAACTTAAATACTTATACAGAAAAATAGAATTTATGTTATATGTTATATATATTTTATAAATAATATAAAAATGATAATATTTATAATTAAAAGTGTACTATAAAAAAAAATTAAATTATCGATCAATTTTCATTATGTTGTATTAAAAGTTGATTTTTACATTTATTTTAGCTTTTTAATATATATATATACAAAAGAAGGGCAACCTTGTATCTCACATTATTTCTTCTTAAAATGTTGGTGTTGGGTGTTTTATATTCTTCCTAATTTGAGACTGTGTTGTACAATAAATGAGGCTATTATTTAATATCTATTTCTATGTACTCACATAAGTTTGTAATTTGATTCTTAGAATTGTAATGCATAATTTCTAAATTTTATTTAGAAAAATCTAAACTATATTATTGCCATCTAATGCTTTGCTAATATATTTTATAGAAGATTTGAATCTTTATGGGATGTCAAACATCTTCATTCTTTCATATAACTAAACTCTATTGAGAAGAAAACATATTAGTGGCATTTGGAAAGGCAAGAATTTGTTGAATTGTTGAATGGGCATTAGAATGATATACAAGGGAGCAAATATTGAGAGAGAAATTGAGAAAGTGCATAAGGAAAGAGAGCACATGATCATAAATAAATTGGGAAGTTACTTCTGTTTTTAATAATTAGATGTATTTTAATTTGATAATTCTTTTTTCATCGAAAAAAAACGTAGTTCTCTTTCATTAGAAAATGATGAAAATTACATTTTACCAATGCATTTTATTGAATGTATTCAAGGGACAATAATACTGAATTGTCTTTCAGACACCTCCATTGCATACATAGATGAAACAATATAAAACCTCTATAGTATAGCATAAATACATACATATAAATGTGACAATTCTTAAAAAACTTCAATGATAAGAGGCATTATGCTTCAACAAAAATTGTTTGTCAAAAATGAATTTTAAGGATGTTGTCTTGGTACATCTTCAATAAACAGATGGTGATAAAATTCGCAGCATTCTGCCTCTTTATTTTCCTTTATCAATCACTACCTAAAATCATGTCTAAGACTTGTTTTAGAGAGTTGGTTTGTTGTCTCATTCCTCTACCTATAGCCATGACAACATGAGAAAACATGAAGTATCTTTAATGTGATGTAGTTCTTCAACTAGGGGTAAAATGTTTGTCTTGTGAAACCTCCATACATTTTTCAGCCAATTGATTAATTTTAGAGAATCCAATAAAGACTTGGATATAAGCACATCCTTTTTCCTTTGTGAAGAGGAGGAGTATTTTTTATTTTTTTTAAAACTAAAATGGTTATTTTTTATTTATTAGAAATATGGTTGGGTCGAGTCCTAATAAACGACTGATACAAGAGAACTATCTAGCTTCCCATTACATGATGATCATCATCTCAAGGAATGCAGATTTGTGAAGGGTTTCCGTCATTTATGCTAAGGTCATCTTGCGAGAGAAGGAAACCTTTGTTTGCATTGTGATCGACTTCTTTGTTTGAGCCTCTGAGGATGTGGAAGAACTGGAAAGAGGAGAAGTCAAGCAAGGTGAACTTCATTCTTCGGAGGATCTTGTTTAGGACTGCATCTTTGAATTGATCTTTTGAGTGTAACTATTTTATCAAGATTTCGGAGTCTCCAAAGGCTTGAAAGTCTTTGATGCCTTTCTCTTGTACAATTTGGCAAGCTTTAAACAAGCCGAGAATTTCTACTTGGTTATTTGTTCGCTGCCCGAGGCCTGAGTTGAAACTGTCTTTTCTTGTACCGTCTAGAGAGTAAAGTACACCTCCAACTCCTGATGTCCTGGGGTTTCCTTTGGAGGCTCCATCAAAGAAGATTGTTGTTTTACCTTGCTTCCTCTACCAAACTTGAAATATTTCATCTGAGTCCCTTAAATTCCATCCGGGATTGGCTTGGGGTCTAGCTGCGGTTTGATATCTATCTTGAAAAACAAAAGTCCCCATCCATTTCTTTTCTTCTGGGAGAAGAGAGCTATCAGATTTATGCGATTGGTTGCTCATGGTTTCAAAGAGAAGGGCTTTGGCATTGGCAGCAACCGATGGTGGAGGCTAAGATGTGTTATTAAAGATCTGTTCATTTCTGGCTAGGCTTTCCAGCAAAAAAACTCGGGGATGGTGTGCCAAACACGAAACCAAAGAGCCTTATTGGAGATGTGCTGAGGGTAGCGCTCCTTCCATGTCGAAAATAAGTACACAACATATATTTTAGGAGCTGTGACGTTGAGTCCTTGAAGGGTGAAGTTCCACACTTCTTTGGCAAAGGATAAGTCCACAAATAGATGATCTGAGGTTTCAAGAGTGTTCCTGCATAGAGCGCACCTATGAGGGCTTGCTATGCTCCTTTTTAACATATTTTCCCCTGTCAGGATCTTCTTATGCATAAGGACCCAAAAGAAAAAATTAATTTTTGGGAGGCCCATAGGATTCCACACCAGTCTCTAAAAACTTGCTAGATGATTCAACTCTCACTGTGATTGAAGAAGATGAAAGCCCTACGCAGCTGTGTAAGTTCCAAAGGTACCCCTGCCCTAAGAATAAGAAACTAGCTTGTGGACCGGGGCAGAGTCTCTTAACTTTGCTATGATTATTTTTTGTTATTGTTGCAGATTATTCGAGATCCTGGGGAAGGCCCAAGATTTCCAGTTATCAGACTCATCCCACTCAGAGATTTCTTCTATTCTACGAATACAGTGCCATGACAGCCAATTCCGGATCTAATTAAGTGCTTCAGAGTTGGAGAGGGGTGAGTGACCCATTAAACTGTCTTTCCATAACTAGATTTTCTTTCCATTTCCAGGGATGTGATATAGATGATTTTGGAAGAATTCGATTCCTCTCCTGCAGAGGTTCCATATAAGCGAACCTTTCATGTTGCTGTCTGCCTGCAAATATCCGAGGGATGAAACTTTTACATCTTTAATTCTGAGGATCCGACTTACTGAATTTTTAGGTTTCGACGTGTAATTGCTACAGGATTTTACAACCAAGTGATATGTTAGCATGGGGAGGGTCTCTAATCTATAGGCCACCTTCCCTAATTGAACGTTTTTCCATGTCCCAATTAACCAAGTGATATTTCCTATGTTTTCCTTTACCACCTTTCCATAGAAAATCACGGATAAGTTTGGAGATTTGGTCGGTGATGGACTTGGGCGCCAACAAGAATGAGGATTGGTATATGGGTAAGGCGGAGAGAACATATTTTATGAGGGTGAGTTTTCCACCATTCGTGAGCCAATGACCTCCCCAAAATTCGATTTTAGCTTTGATTTTACTATTAATTCAACCCACATAGATCTCTTGTTGATTCTGAGTGTTAGAGGCAGCCCTAGGTATTTGATTTTGTCCCATCATGCATAGCCTGAAAATCCCATGATTTACGTGATTCTCTGAATTTCATGCTCCTTTGCATTCCATCCATACACAAAACTCTTGTTGTCATTTATTAGAGCGCCCGAGAAACTGCAAAATATTTGAAGTGTGGCTTTAAATGAATTAGTGATCCTGGAGGTGACTCCTCCTAGCAGAAGTGAATCATCAACGAAAAATGTATGGTTGATGGGCTACAACCCATTCACAATCTTTAGACCAAGAGCATACCCTGTAGATTTATCTATTGACAACATCCTAGTTAGACAGTCTACCATTAGGATATACAGGAAAGGGGAGAGAGGGAAGCTTTGCCTTAGTCCCCTCATGGCTTGGAAGTAGTTGGTTGGTTGCCCATTGATAAGCGGAGCGATCCATGGTTTCTCTGTATAAGCTTTGATCAGGTTAACAAATTCAGGGGAGAATCCAAAGGAGAGGAGGATGCTATAGAGGAAGGACATATGACCCTATCGAATGCATTTGCCATGTCTAGTTTGATCAACATTCCTTTCTCCTTCCTTTGACTGCTTGAATGAATAGCTTCTTGCACTTGGATGACATTGTCCAAAATATGTATGCCTTTGACAAACCCTCCTTAAGAGATGGAGATGAGGTTTCCGAGGAGCCGTTTGATTCTGTTGGCAAGGAGCTTGGCTATGATTTTGTACGAGGCATTATAGAGAGAGATAGGTATGAATCCGCCAAAGGAGCCAAGATTCACTTCTTTCAAAATTAGAGCAAGGAAGGTGGAATCAGTGCCTCCCCCCACCTTGGATTTTTCCATAAATGCTTTGATCATTCTCCAAAAATCCACTTTGATGATTTCTCAACAGATCCTGTAGAAATGGATTGAGAACTCGTCGGGATCGGGAGCCTTGTCGGGTTCCATATACCATATAACGTTGCATATTTAATCATCGGTGCAAGGATTTGTGAGGGCTGATTTGTCCTCTCTATTAACCAGAGAGGGGATGTGAGAGAGGAAGTCCAAAATGTCCTCTTCGCTGCCATCACACCCTTTTCTATAAAGATTCTGGAAGTGAGAGATAGCAGCAACTTTGATTTGTTCAAAATATTTGCAGACCACCCCATTAGTAGTTGTAATTTCTGAGATTTCATTGTGGGAGAGGTGGGCTTTGAATTGATGATGGAAGTAGGAAGTATTTTTATCTCCTAATTTCAACCATAAGCTGCGAGACTTAATTCTCCAGTATTCCTCTTCAATGCAGAAGGAGTGGTAGGAGAGGCTTTGGGCTGTTTGTTCCTTTGCAAGCTCCACAGAGGTGATGTCTTTTATTTACAATTTCATTTGCAGGTCCTCCAACAGCTGCACTGCTTCCTTTCTCCGACTGTTTGGTGTGATAGTAGGCTTTTTGATCCATTCTTTCAAAGCTTGCTTTGTGGCCTTTAACTTTTGCTCCCATACATAGCTTGGGGAACCAGTGACTGAAGTGGACCATGCCATGCGAACAATGTCTTTGAACCCTTCTCTATCACTCCAGAGAGGACTGAACCTAAAAGGAATCAGTCCCAAGTTTTCTTCCTCTTTCAACTGTAGATGAATAGGCTTATGGTTCGAGGTTAGCTTGGGGAGGATTTTGGAGGAGATGCTCTCTTTTCCAACAACATTGAACTCTCGACTAGGAACCTGTCCAGTTTGGCAGAAATATGTTCCTCCCCAACTTTGTTATTGGACCATGTGTAGAGACCTCTCCTAGGTTTGACATCCATGAGGTCCCATTGATGAACAAGTTCTTCGACCAAAGGGAGCATTTGGTCTCAGCTAATGATTCCTCCTCTCTTTTCTTTTGAATCCAGCACTATGTTTAAATCTCCATCTATGATGATATTCTTGTGATAATGGAGATATAAAAAGGCGGAAAGAGTTTGCTAACATTCTCTCTTCTTAACGTAAAGCACAGGAATGTAAATATTGAAAAGAGCAAAGGTTAACTTACTTGTGCAGTGTCTTAGCTCGGTAAGTATCTAGTGTTGGGTCTCGAAGTATTTTTTCAGCTAAAATTGGTCCTCCTTCCACAGGGTAGAAATTCCTCTTGAGGAGCCCCTTGAGCTTATTGCCTTTCCTGCATTCTTCTGCCATTTATTCTTGCTGATGTCGAGGAGGGTGTCCCCTTAAATTTTAGTCTCTTGGAGCAAGAGGATTTCTGAGGGTTCCATTTTCAGTAGATCTTTGACTGCTTCAGATTTTGATGGGATAGCCAAGCCTTTGCAATTCCAAGAGACTAATTGCATTATTTACTAATAGACGGGTTTGGAGATCATCCCTTAGGAGGAATTTTTATGGTGTTCCTCCCAATGGGCATCTCGATTGTGGGTTGACTTCCTTGTGTTTTTTTCCTTTATGCCTCTTCATCCCTTGCTTCTTTATGGGATTTTCTTCCTGCTCTTTTCAAGGGCCTCTCGAAGGTCTCGTCCTCCGAGGAGCAGGGGGAGTCCATTGAATTCTTTCTGGTTATAACTAAATATGAGAGAGAGGAGGAGATGTCAGGAGTAGCTCCATGGAGGACTGCTTCTTCTTTATCTTTATCTGTGGAGGGGGGAATGGTCAGTTCCTTGTTGTTCATGATTGTTTCTGGTAGGTCTGCTGAAATAGTCTCCTCTTCAATAAGAATAGCTGCTGCCGATGAGGGGTTGGAGCTTCCAACCCCGAGTGCTTGCCCTGCTGTTATGGCATTGCTCCATTTTTTTGCCCCTTTTCCTATGGATTTTGACAGGGCTGATTTCTGTACTATGGTCCATTGCTCAGCTTTCGAGTTCTCACTTTCTTCTTCAACCTTCTGTTTTCAATGCCTTGCAAAATGGTTGTAGTCGTGACAATGTCTACATTTGAACGTGAGTTATTCGTAATCCAACTCCTGGATATGGGTCCAATCTGCTACTGTTAGTTTTATGGCTTTCGACAACCCTACTTCTATGTCTACCTCTATGCAAATGTGTGCACAAGAGTATTGACATTTTCTTACTGCTTGATCAATATATCTTCCAAGGGAGTTTTCGATGGTTTGGAGAGACTTTTGGTTCCAGAAGTGCATAGGGAGGTGGGGGAGGCGCACCCACAATGGTACAACTGAAGGCACGTCTTGGGCAGGGTTAAAATCAGGCATCCATTTGTTTAAATATTTCCCTTGAGGCCCCATGAAGTATGGCTCATTTCTGAATATGAGGCTTTTATCTTCCGTAATATCAAACACAAAAATGAAGAATCCTTTTCCAATGAAGTGAATTTTGATGCCTTCCGAGACCAGAGGTGTCTAGTTTCTCTACACCCAATCCTCTAAAGCTTTAGGAGATGTCTAGAGTCCAGTAAACTGCCCTATGAGTCCTATTTCAATGAGATTCAAGGCCAACCTGCAGGTTTCTTCGACTGGAAGCTCCACCGTTGGGATGCTGTCCAATTTTTTAACAAAATCTTGTTGCGAGTCGGGGAGGGGTCATTTTCTGCCACCTACTATTAATTTTCTGAATGCCGAGACTTCAGGAGGAGGAGGAAGGGGTCAAGACACCCTCCTACATCCATGAATATAGGGGTCGCTTCTAGGTATGTTGGTGTTGGTGCACGCAGACAGGGCTTCGAACTCCAACGCAGGAGGATAAATTTAAGGGCCATGAGTTATGTGTAATTTTTAAATTCTCTCCCAAATCTATCTCTAAAATGAAAGAATGATATTTAGTTATGAAAAGGACAGTTCCCTGCTCACATCTCCTTTCCTCACCATGAGAGGCCTCGTAAAAAAATCCCATAGTCTAGACTTATCAATCTCTTGAACTATAATGTACTGCATGCCATGAAAACATTATTTTTTTGGAAGATTTTCAAAAATTCTAAGGCTTTGGGATACTGCTTGATCAGAAAAAGAAGGGGTGTCTTGGAAAATAACGTTATTCCTTGCTAGCTAGATTCCCCACATAGGAGCAAGGGAATGCCTGGAACTTTTTGAGTGTTTTATTTTCAAACCACACTTTTTAGGATTCCAACAAGATTTTTCTTTAAAATTTGTTTTTCAATTGTAGCTTTATTATGTAAACATTCAAAAATACTTTCTGAAAGTGAAATCAATTCAAATATGCTGGACTGTTTAATTCCATGCCTTACACAGTACACACCATCCAGGTCCTTCAAATTTTCATTTTTGTAATTTATCCTATGTGAGCACCTTGTTTTCAAGAATGTGCCACATGAAGGGTGGAGCTTTGGTGGGAAATTTTTTCTTCCACAAAGGCTTCCACCACCGGATTTGTTCCCCTATTAATATATTTGCAATTAGATGAAGCTAACCCATATTCGGTGTATAGTCACCAAAAGGGGAGTGTGACCATAAAATTTTGTCCTCCCTATTCATTTTTCGTATGTGAGAAGTACGTATACTTGCAACATAAGCCCTCCATACTTCAAAAAATTCCTTTAAAATTTCCAACTACTCAACCAAAATCCACCCTTGTGCCCAAAGATTCATATTTTCCAAATCGGTTTCTAAGATGAGCATGAAGAGACTGTTTCTATTTAGGAAGTCCACTAAAACTGGGGAAGTTCGTAAGCATCTCTACAATTGTACCATGGATCAATTCCCACTCTCTGACCATTTCCAACTCTCCTCGAGAGTCCATATTCAATAGGATGTTAAAGTTTGTACCACTAAGTTGTGGAATTGGGAGACCATCGATTAGAAATATTAGAAACAACAATGTGTATTTTTAGCTTAATGAATGATATGGTTAAATAACCTAAATTATAAATTTTCATAGGTTCACTGCTTTTCTACCTATTAAATTGACCTTCCTGGGTTGCTGCTTTTTCCAACTGCTTGCCACATATTTCTTGTCATTTATGGTCCCGGCATTAGATTGATTCTTTCGTGGTGTTTCCAAAGAGATTAGTATTCATAAGTCTAGAAACACTCATAGGAATTAGTCCAGACCTTACTGATGTTTCCATAGGGTAGGCTCCTTGGGGGAAAGGAAGTAAGGAATTCCTTCCAAATGACAAAAATGTTAGCACATCCTTTAGTTGGGATTTTGTCAAGTCCTCAATTGAAAATGGGGAGATGTATTTTGAGTGTACCACTATTTTCCAAGGAATCTACGAAGACAGTAGTATCCATCCCACTTTGTTTACAATATATTTTACTTTGGTTAGTAAGAGCCATCGAATAGGCTAGAGTGGCCTCCAATACATATTTGATCAACACTAGTCTTCCTACCTAGGATATCACACTCTAAATTTTTAAGAGATTTCCAAATTTTTTATAAGCTAATTCCAGTCCTATTTCCTATAGGAATTTGGTTTCAAATGGAAATCCAAGTACTTTAGACCATCATCAAAAAAATTGGAGAGAAAGGGAAGAAAATTTACACATAGAGCACCTCTGCATTTTATAGCATATGAATGGAAAGGGTTGATTTAGCCTCATTTATATGCATGCACGTGGCTATCCATAAGAGGGATAGTGCTTTATGAAGGCAGTCAATTTCTCTCCTTGACCCATCACAAAAAACTAAAATATCATCTACAAACAAAAGATGAGAAATGATCAGATTGTCTGCCACCACTATTCCTCTACATAAACCTCTATGTTTAGAATTTCCCGATAATATACCAAGTCCTTCAAAAACTAGAAAGAAAAGAAGAGAAGAAAGAGGGAATCATTTCCTCAAACCCCTTTTTGCATGAAATAAATGAGATGCAAAACCATTGATAAAAACTGAAAAGGAGACTATAGTAAGACAACTCTAGCCCATGTGATGAAGGGAACCTCAAATCCAATATGGGTCAACAACAAATGAATGTAGAGCCAACTCACATAGTCATAAGCTTTGGAGCGATCAATTTTTAGGGAAAATCCTTTCAATTTTCGTGTTTTTATACAATGTAAACCATCCTATACCACACTTATTGCTTCATGTATTTTTATACTCTCTCGGAACCTAAATTATTCTTTGGAAATGACTTGAGAGAAAATTGATTTGATATGTTAGGCTCTAATTTGTGCAATCATCTCGTATATACAGTCACATAGAGAGATTGGTCATGATTCGTTGAAATTAAGCCTTAGGTTGTTGTCCGATTTAGGTATCAAAGGTATGAATGTTGTGTTGAAGGAAGATATCACCCTTCCTGTCAACCTAGACTCTTCCACTACCTTTAAATTTCACTTTCCAATGTTTCATTAAGGCCTAAGAAAAACTCAACATTCCACCCATATGGGCCTGGCATCTTATCATTTTGAAAAATATAGAGGACCTCTTGTAGCTCCAAATTTGTGACTTCCTCCATTAAGTTATGATTATTTTCCTCCTCAATGAATCTAGGAAAATTTTGGGCTAATCTGACCACCTCAATGATAGATGCAACATCCTCTACTTTAAAAAGAATAATGTGATAATTAATATAAATGAAAGATAATATAATTCTTTAATATTTATGTATCATCTTTTTGTGAAAAATAGAACAAATATTAAATTTGTATGTTTTCAAAAGCTAAAATTAATGCAAATTTGTACAAATTGGGAAAAATATTATTACATGCACCCTACGAAAACTAAAGCAAAAATAACCAAATGTTGGAGCTTGAAAAAAAAATTGTTTAATTTTTGTAAGGATAAGGCCATGAAGCAGGGATGAGGAGTGCCTGAGGTATGAGTGGTGCACACCACAGGGCTAATGTAGGAAGCGGGGTGCAATGTAGGTGAACATTGCGCAGAGAGGTGCTAATGGCACCCGAGGATGGGATGCATACATGGGAATATTGGAAGTTAGTATTTTGTATAAAGATGGAGCTGATCGAGGATGTCATGTAAAATTAGAGGTTGGAGATATTTTATAGGAGAAAAAGAAAGGGAAGAGTGGAGTCGTATAGAGGGAATACATTTTTAAGGGCATCAATACACATGGGATAGCTCAAGAATGGGTCGAGAAATATCTTAACAGTTTTGAGGAAAATTGGAGAAATTACACAGAGGGTAGAGAAGGTTTAAGGTTTTTTCAAGAGAGGATAAATCATGTTGTCTAGGACAAGATGTAGGTTTTTTGTTAGATTTTTTACGTTGGATTAAGGAGAAATCAAAACTGCAAAACTTGTCTTTCACCATGCAATGGATGTGTCATGTATGTTTTTTGTATGTGTAATGTTTATGTGCCCATAGTTAAAGGTGGCTCTATTAAAGTCGATAGTTACAGAACAACCTTATTGTATCATTCTTGCATAGTTGTTTGTTTGAAGTTTATGATATTAATTTTTTTGTTTGTGTGTCCATGACATCTCTTTTAAAGGTTGGTGATTAGGTTAGTCTGATGAATGTAACTTAGCACATATCACATCTTTCCTTGATGCTAATATAAACTAATGAATCAACAAGTTGTCTCTTATGTTTTTTTATCGATGTTTGAATGTATTACTTATGCATATTGGCTTTCTACATGTTAAAGGAGTTTATAATATTTCTTGACACATGTAATTGTGTTTAATGGTATGAACGTTTATAATTTTTATGGTGTATGGGACTTATGTATGCTGATTGGTCTTTTACTATTTTGAAAACTTATTAATGTGCTTAATGGGTTGAATGGTTGAAAGGTAGTTGGGTTGATAGATAATATTGTCTATCTATAAAAGGGAATAATATTGATTAAGTGTCGGTATAACATATAATTCCAATTATTTCCTCTTTTCTTTTTCCAAATTCCATAGCCATTAATAAAACACAAGTGATGCCTAGTATAGTGTTTTCTCCACATTCAGCTTGGAATACATGTCTCGTGACCTTGGTTTTATTTTATTTACATGGAAAATAAAATAGGGTTTGTTACAAATCCCTCCCCCTTGGGGGAACACGATCCTCGGTGTTATATGAAACCTATGACCAGAAAAATGATGAAAACAAAACATGCTTCCTATGGAGCTTTATAACACAACTCAATGCAGTATTTACAATGACATCCTGTTGAAAACAAAACAAACATGCCGCTTATTGGAACTTTATAGCACACCTCATTGCGGTATTTACAAAAACATTCATATGCATATACATAAACCAAAAACTAATTTTTCTGAACTAGAAAATAATGAAGGATATAAAGCCTGCATTTGATCAATCATCTCTCATGTAGCTTTGTCGGGCCCAAAATGCTTCCACAACACTTTAACCTACTCGATTTTTCTATTCTTGAGCAGGGTTGTTTTCGATGTAATATGCATTGTGGTTATGGTTGGAATTATCCCTTTGGTTCCACCTACAATACATACCAATCAATCACATGATCAACATCTTGTACATACTTCTTAAGAAATGAAACATGGAAAACTTCATGGACTTTCACTATTGGTGGTAGTGCAAATTTGTAGGCCATTTTTCCAATCCTTTGAAGGATCTCAAAAGGCCCACAATATCGAGGTGCTAGCTTGGCACATGACCCAATCCTCAAGGAGTTCCTCTTGGGCTTGATGCACAAGTACACATGCTCCCTAACTTGAAACTCCTTGAATGCTCTATGTTGATCTATATAGCTCTTATGTATATCCTATGTTGCCTTCATATCCCTCTTAATAACTTGCATTTATTGTTCCAACATATCTGGTCCAATAAACATATTTCTCACTGGATCACTTGAGTTGATAGTAGTATTACAAATATGGCCATAAATAACCACAAATGGACTCATCCTTATGGATTCCTGATACCCATTATTATATGAAAACTCTACCAGTGGATGATACTCCTCCCACTTCCTCTATTGATGCAAGGCTTACATCCTCAACATATCCTCAAGAATCGTGTTAACCCTCTCTGTATGTCCATATGTTTATAGATGATAAGTTGTACTAGAAGCTAAATTTGTCCCCAAACCTGCAAAAAAATCCTTCCAAAACCTGAAAGTGAAGTTGGCATCTCTGTCTGATATTTTATTCTTGGGAACACCATGAAACCTCACTATCTCCTCGATGAATATCTAATCTACCTCACTAGTAGAATTAGTAGACTTAACTGCAATGAAGTGATCTACCTTACTTAACCTGTCAACCACGAACATGATGGATTCATGTTACTTCAGTGTCCTCAGAAAAAATATAATGAATTCCATGGAAATGAATTCCCATTTCCACTCTGGAATTGGAATCGACTGTAACAAACTAGTTGTATGCTTACACTTTTCTTTTACTTACTGATAATACAAGCACTTCACAACAAACTCAACCACTTATTTCTTTAATTTTGACCAATGATAGAACTTCTTAACTGTTTGAAATATCTTATGATACCTCAAGTGACTTTAATATGGTTTGAAATGAAACTACCTCAAGATAATATTCTTGAGCTCATTGTTATCCAATACATAAATCATGTTCCTAAATTTGACCAAGACATCTGTCATCATGTGATAATCCTCATCCTTATCACCTTCACCATGTTGTTGTAACCTATTATTTAGTTGTTTCTACCTGTCATCATGTCGTACTGCCTGCAAAATTTTATCCTGCAAATATGTCTCATAAGAACTCACTGATACAATATGATTCACCTACACTCTTCTACTAGATCATCTGGAACCATGTTCTCCTTTCCCTTTATGTACCTGACATCGAAATCAAATTCACTAAGGATAACCAACTATCTAGCTTGTCCGCCATTCAAATTGGGTTGGTCAAACAAGTACCTCATATCACTATGATCACTTATCAATACAAACCTCTTTCCAAGAAGATAATGTCTCTGCATATTCAATGCATGAATGATATCTTCCAACTCAAGATCATGATTCATATAATCTGCTCAAAACTTCAGCATCCTCAACATCCTTCCCTTTGTCACTAGAAATATGAATTGCAAATAATACACATCCCTTTCGGCTACTACACTTTGCTTGCATAGTTGTAACCATTCTCACAGATGTAGGCTTCTTCTTTCCTTGCAATATTCTCCTTTCCTCATCATTGTTTAGGTACTCAATAGCCTTGTCATAGAAATCTACCTTATTCTTGTGAATGTACAACCAATCCATGCCCAAAATCATACTGTATGATCCCAAAGGAAACACATTTAGATGTGTTTAAGTAGACAAACCATTCATCTCAAATGCACAAGCTCTCACCCAATGATGAACTCTTTTATTGGTCCCTGTAGCTAACTGCACCAACCAAGATTTTTCATGCACTTATTTTATTCAATCAAAACTTATTCACCGAGCCAGGATTGATAGAGCTATAATTAGCTACAGGGTCCATCAAAATGGAAAAAACTTGATCATGAAGCTTACCTTGCATCTTGATAATATATTCTTGATGAGAATCCTGCATATTATCCATCGCTGCATAAATTCAGGGAATACTATATCCAACATATCCAACTATTTTTACCTCCCGATCACTATAAATTTGAGGTCTGCCACCGTGATGTTGTATAAAATATCTAATGTGATGATCTCCACCACAAATCCAACATTGCAAAGGCTTCTTTCCATCACCTTTGTTCTACCCCACACGTCGAGACCCCTTTCCTCTATTAACTACATTGGAGCTCTTATAAGGTGCCACATTCTCCTTATTACCTGCATCATGAGTCCTTCATTTATTCTTAACTCACTTTCCTTTAGTCTTATCATTACCTTTCCAATATTTTTTAGGCTCAACCTTATGCTTAGACTCGTCATAACAATGCTTCAACTTTCCAATGACTGAGGCTCATCATACTCAATCCAATCTTTAAATTCTAAAGGAAATCCATTGATGAATCTTTGAACCTTTGCCTTCTCATTATTAAGATATGGTACATACCTCAACAAATCCATATTAATTTGGTCATGTACTCTTCATCTGTCATATACCCCATCTTCAACTCGTAGAACTCCTTAGCCTTTCCATCACAAAATATCTCAGACAAGTACTTATTTCAAAAGAGTATCTTAAAATCATGCCAAATCAACTCCTTTGTCCTCATGCCTCTGATACGATTCAAATTTTCCCATAGATATTATCCTGGATTTTATATTCTCTATATCATCGTGCAGCTCAAAGAAATTATTCATTCCAAGTAGCCAAGTTTCTACGTCTTCTATTTTCTTCAGCTCTCCAACAAAGGTAGGAGGCTTGGATTTCTTGAACTCATTTTGAAATTAATTCTTCTCACTCCTCCTATAAGGATGATGTAGAAATTTGAATAACTGATATGTTATACACCGAGATTCTTCTGATCACAGACTATTTTAACTTCATGCACAATACATAATCTCTTCTACCATTGATCATTAATTTGCGGAAATAAAAACAATCACATGCGCACATTAAAACCATAAAAAATCACACATATGAACACAGTATTTCATGGGAAAGCTTAAAGCTGAAAACCCCAACTATCTGTATATTATATGTCATAGAGATCATGTAACAATCATCATACAAAGCTCCTCACAAGCTGTCAGTACAATCTCCAATTGCTACACACTAATCAAGCTAGATCTAGCAAAACACATGCTTCAATCATACTAATACACTCTCTTGCTGCAATTAATGCAAGCAGAATGGCTCCATAATAAAAATTAGAATCTGCACGGCTTTATCTGCATAAATCCTCATTCAGCATCTCCCTTTCCTTGGTTGGCTAAATCATACCATGACCATGATCCTAGCCGATAGTCACCGCCTCTACCTATCACTGCAATCTCTCAGAAATAAGTCCTTCTTGAAAGTTAACTGATGTATTCTTCAGTTGATTAATGAGTTAATAATTAGTGAATTAATTAATAATTAATTCACACCACTCTCACTAGTGTATCAATCAGTTAGACTAGATACAACTATCTCAACTATGTTTAACTAAGTTAAACTGAACACAACTCCACCAACTACCTCAATAACTCCACCAAACTCTGTCACATGAGTTCTAACTGAAGTCTCCATGCAATAGCTCCACTTAATCCTCAGGAATAGCGTAATTCCTTCTATCAGCTCCTGTGCCACATCTGTGCACTTAACTGAAGTGCTCCAAGAGAATAAGATAATGTTTATAGTCCAAATATTATTAAGAGCTAATAATATTCGACATATCTATTTTTAGGCTGGCAATCTAAAAATAGATTCCGCCCAATATGTCTAAAAATAGAAGTCCATCTATTTTTCCAACTTGACCAACCATCCACAAATAGCATCCTGCAACTCATAGAATATGATCCACATGTCTAAAAATAGACTTTGCGCCAAAAATAGCCTGCGGGCCCACTTAGTGAAGGCGACTTCTTTCCACTAAGTTCATCATCTTGTTGCAATCTCAACAGATGATAATGATGATGCGCATGGTGGCTCTCTAATCAAGAACTAGAATAAAACCCATAACCACTACCTCTCCTGCCAGGTGTATCTATCATTTTACCATCTCTGAATGTGTCATACATGTCCAACTTCTATCTTGTTCGAGACCTGCTTCAATATGAATCATTAGTCCTTTCCTCCTATCCATGATTGATTCTTGGTTGTCCCTATCTCTACAAATATGATAAATTCTTAAGGATCACTGCATTAAGCTCAAATTTCTTTTCCTGAGCTCTGGCAATTGTTTCCTATGATTGAATTATCCTTTAATTATCTGCTTGGAAACTTATTATCTCTACCTTCAGACTTCTCATTGTATCTTTTATATTATCAGAGTACTCATATCCTTGTTTCTCAACTGATATATAAGGAGAGTCATGTGAATTGTAATCCACCATTTTTCTTGTCATTTTTTATCTTATATTTCATGCAAATATTCCATGTTAGATAAACCAAATATATACATAATAAAAATCACACCTCAGTGAAGTTCAGGGGAGGTTATCTCATTTTCACAAATCAGTCCAGATTAGCACGATATATATATATATATATAATGAAATCAACATATCAATCATCTCAACATCAACATCACAATGATGACACAAGACTGTAACAATGACCATCACAATGAATGCACAACAAACATATTGAAAACTAGCATGCATGCATAACAATCACATATAGCCCATCTAGTAAGTGTTTGAACCTGGAAGCTTTGATACCCCCTTGTGGTATTAGATATCACCCGAAGAGAACAAAACCCTCTATGATACCACCCTGTAAACATCTCCTTCCACATGTATCCAAATTCACAAGCTCATCGAGGTAAACATGATAAAAATGTCACAATGAAATGAACTAACCTCCAAGTTTCAATTAAGGAAGTGGGGATTATAAATTAAACACTTACTGACGTCCCAAAGGAACTACAAATCACTTAGGAGTTGAAAAACCACCCCGGGTGATCAATCCCTAAGTTGGAACCATTTTTTTCTTACCTAGCATCCCAACTGCATGCACAACAAGGAAAGAGTGCGGTTATAGGCCTCCAACCACACGCAAAAGCCTCCTTCCATGAATTTATGGCACAAATCCTCCAATTTTGAGCATGTGATTCTAGAATTTATGCCACATTTTCAGGCCAGCCTCTAGACCACTACCTAGACTTGCCTGTAACTTTCCAGAATGCAATCAAAGGTAATGAAAAAAAAATCCAATCAAAACTCAAGTGAGAACTTGACCTAAAGATGCCTCATACATAACATAAATTTCGTCAAACATATGGAAAACATGTAAGCTACAGGTCATGATTTCCTATCTGATCATAAATTGATAATATTCATATGAAAATCATCGAGAATTCTCTAAACCCTCTTTATTTAGTTGCAACAACACTCGTTATTCCATATATTCATCAACCATCTGACAACTTAAAACACCATGACAAGAGCCATAGATAGCATACATCATATAACCACTAATTAACCAACATATAAAACATGCAAAATCAACCATAATTTCAGCATGATAACCAGTAAGAATATAGCTCTTATTAACATATGAAAATTCCAACCAAGTCAGGGACTTCCATGTACCACCTAACCGTAGATTGGGTCAAACCAAATATCTCTTTCATCCATTCACCCCTGCGCCATATTCCAAGCATGAATTTGGGATCTCATGAATAATTCCAAACAAATCCAACCACTCTTCTAGAGTCCAAACCACCTCAATCCTCAACCATAGTGATTCCACCTCTATGGTCTAGAAATCACTAGAATCAACCAAATTGGTCTCTATCCAAGTTTTCGAAGGCTTGGGGAACTAGTAACTCAACCCACAACCTTCCAGGGATCTAAAGAATTATTTTCAAAAATGGCTCCAGGGACTAGTAATTCAACCCACCAAGGGCTCTAGAGCACTTGTCCCCAAAAATGGCTCCAAGAACTAGTAACTCAACCCAAGTTGTTCCAAGGCTTCCAATTTTTTTTTTCCAACCCATAGTCATAGGGAACCTGAGCACCAGTCATAAAAACAACAAGTGGGAAACCCACACCTCCATGGCTATCCATGAAATATTAAGGCAAGGCTGAAACCATTTTCAATCCAGGAAAATCTCCATGTCGATGAAAAAACATAATAAGAGAAATCAACAAAAAAACCATGCATCCAGAAATCAACAAGGAAATCACACATGCAACTTGTTACCTACAAAGTAATCTAGTTGTAGCTATTGATCCAATTCTCTCCTTGTGCTTCCCTACTTTTCTTTTCCTTCTTTCTCCAATCCAAGTGAATACTAGAGTGCTCCAAGCATGCTCCAAGAACACTCAATGTGCAAGAGTATGAGAGGATCAAACTATGAACGAGAGATCCAAAAATTGAACTAACAAAATATCAACTGGCAAAAATTGTCAAAAGATGTTAACTAATTCTCTAATGTATTTTCATCATTGATGCATCTATTTTCTTCATTTTCCTTCATTTTTCCTCCAATTTCCCTTGCATGAATATCTGTGTCTCTTCACCTTCATTTTCTCCTATTTTCCTTTGTTTTCATCATTAAATGTCAATTATTTCCTCTTTTCCTTTGGCAATTTCCATAGCCATTAATAAACCACAAGTGTTATGAAGCCAACTCCAAAATAGAAGAAAAGAGAGATCAACGCCTTAGAAATAAGCCACTTCGAGTGGGAAACATCCTTTAAATTACATAAATGAACAATTCTTGGATGATACAAATGAAAAAATCTCCTTTCTATATATAAGAGTCCATGGGGTCACAATATAATCCTAGTCGACCTAACATTAATAATGTAAGGGCATAATAATAACAATATGGGGGTTACAGGGATACAGCAATAACAATAAGGGGCATGTACTAACAACAATAAGGGACTACACTAGTAATATAGGGACCTAACATGCCCCTCTCCTTCAAAAGTGTTGTCCTCAATGCTTTATTAGCTTTGGATGCTTATGTGTAAAATTCTCATCCTCCCATGTAGAATATTCAATGGGTAAGTTCTTCCACTTGATGAGATACTTTGAAATTGATAGGTGTCGATTTCTTGTCTCTGTGACTACTTTAGGTTCCAATATGATTTCTCCTTCCTCATAAAGTTCTGGAAATATTGTTTGAATTGGAAGTTTGTCACATATAACCTTCTTTAAGCATGAAACATGGAAAACTGGATGCACTCGAGAAGAGTAGGAAGCTCCAATTTATATGCCATATAGTACCAATATTTTGCAACACCTTGTAAGGACAATAGTACTTTGGAGATAATTTATTATCCTTCTTATCTTACTTAAGGGACATTTGTTTATATGGTTGTAGCGATAAAAATATCCAGACTCTTACATTAAAAACTTCTCTCGTTGCGATGTTGATTTGCATGTTGTTTCATTCGATTTTGTGCCAAATTTAGGTTATCCTTTAAGAGTTGGAGAACTTGTTGTTGATGCTCAATGTGATATTTCACTGCTTGAACCTTAGAATTTTCTCTCAAATATGACGTGATGGACGATGGATGATATCCATAAATTACTATAAATGGGGTCATTTTTGTTGCAATATGGAAGGAAGTGTTATACCACCATTCAGCCAGAGGTAACCACTTGACCCATTGTGTTTGTTTATTAGATACAGAAAAAAGAAGATATCCTTCCAAACATTTGTTCACTATCTCAATTTTCCCATCGGATTGAGGATGATAAAATGAGTTATGAGCTAGTTGAGTACCCAAACAAGAAAATAACTATGTCCAAAAATTTCCATTAAATATGGGATCTCTGTCACTTACAATAATATTTGGGTTTCCATGTAGCTTTTTAATTGTTTCCATAAATGCAGTAGAAACTTTACTTGCTTTAAATGGATGAGATAATGGACAAAAGTGTGCCTACTTGGTAATTATATCAACTACCACTATGATTACACTCTTTCCTTCAGACTTAGGTAAACCTATGATAAAATCCATTGAGATCTCTTCCTATTGTTGACTTGGAATCGATAAAGGTTGTAGAAGACCCGGGGTCTTAATTGTTTCGACTTTATTTTGCTATCAAATGAAACATTATGCCAAAAAAATTTGAATATCAGATTTAAGGCCATCCAAAAAAATATATTTCTTCACCTTGTGGTAATTTTTTAAAATTTTTGAGTGCTCTCCTCAGGGAAAAGTGTGCAATTCCAAAAGAATCTTTTGTTTTAGTTGAGAATTATTACAAATATATAAGCGATTTTTGTACCATAAGGAATCATTTTTCCAACTAAATGTATCAGATGTAGTAGGATCTTGCTGCAACTTTTGAATGAGTGTCCACACTTCTTCATCCTTTTTCCATTCATCCCTTGCTTCAGTTATCCAATATGGTTGGATAATAGAAATGGCACAAATAAATGCTTCCACCTCTTCATCCTTTCTTGAGAGTGCATCAACAACAACATTTAGCTTCCCTTTTTTGTAGATGATTTCAAAGTCATAACCCAACATCTTTGTGACCCATTTTTGCTGCTCTTCTGAAGATAGTCTTTGTTCCAAAAAGTATTTAAGACTATCATGATCAGTTTTTACCTTGAAGCGTCTTCCCATTAGGTAAGGTCGTCATTTCTTTAGTGCATGTAGTATTTATGTAAATACTTTCTTTTGATTGAGCGACTTTCAAAAGCAATGGGTCTTCCTTATTGCATTAAAACAACACCAATTCCATTTCCCGAGGCATCACATTCCACAATAAAGCTTTTTATGAAGTCTGACGTAGCTAAGACCGATGCTAAGCACATTGTTAATTTTGGACAACTAGGTCCAAAATCCTTGTTGTTATGCTTAGATGAATATGCAAATATTTTTATTGGATTCCTCTTTCAGAGAGGTGCAAGATTGATCTGAATATCATCTTGATCCGATGAGCAGAACATTTATTTTGAATTTATTCAAAATATGTGCAGGTTGGCCAGAAATGAAATGTAGCTTTGAATCCCTAGTGGTTGTGTCACACACCCTCACTGATGATATAAATATGTCAATGGTTGAGGTCATTTTCACTCATCCATCACATCACATTCTCTCTCCTCATCTGATTGGTTCGATCATCTATTGGAGTCTCTTCTTTGCTCACATGTGGGAAAACGCAGCAAGGAGAATTTCTTTTTTCGACCTAGGGTTTTCAGCACAGAGTTGAGTAGCGTTCACTTTGGTAAACGCATGGTCAAAATGACCCAAATCTTGGTCAAAATTCTGATTTCTGCAGTTCACATTTTTTGGCACATAAATCGACGTTGATCGTTGACTTTGACTAGGATGCATTGACTTTTTGCTGTTGTTTTTTTGCATTGACCATTGACTGTGACAACATTGAATTTCGTTGATTGATATTGCTATCCGAGAGGGTTGTGTGACACCTCTGGTTGGCTGATCGTATTGAGAATTTTTTGGTTGAAGCATGCTATTGACCGTCGTAACGCACCTACACACATATATATTTTTGGCTTGTCTTCTGTCGATCTATTGGTATGTTCTATCAACATTTTACTTTCTTGTTTATGTGATTATTGTTCACATATAAAACCTACAAAAATTGACATGGGATCAGCGCTGAGGTGAAGACAAAGCCCAAGTTTGTAGCAATCACCGAAGAAGAGCATGGGTACTTCAAACTACAATGGCTTTAAAGCTGATGACAAATTGACTAGGAAGGACGACTTCCATGCCTGGAAGATGAAATTAGATCTTATGTTGGAAGACCAAGATGTCATGGACTATATGCAGGGAAAAATTCAAGAGCCTCCATCCACTGCACCTGCTGCCACCAAGTCAAAGTATAAGAAGGGGTAAATCAAAGCGAAGTTGATGATCAGGGACTCAATTCATAAGAGTTCGGTTGCCTACATCTCTGAGTTGGGCACATCAAAGGAGATGTATGATAAGTTGGTCAACATGTTCAAGGCCAACAATTCAAATCAAGTCCTATTCTTTAAGAATCGACTGAAGAATCTGAAGAAAGGCAGGGATGAATCCGTTCAATCCTATTTTCTAAAGTTGACCGAAATCAGAAATAATCTTCTGACTGTTGGGGAGACAATAGTTGATCGAGAGATGGCTCTCACCGCACTTGAAGGTCTCTCATCTGAATGACATGTATTCAATACTACCATTCTCAATAAAAATGTGATACCTGATTTTGATGAAGTACTTCCAAGATGCGTACAAGAAGAGACAAGGATGAAGGAATATGAAAATGAAGGAAATGTTGCCTTCATTGCTCGTGCTAAGAAGAAGAACTTTGGTGGTCCGAGGAACAAAGGAAGAGTAGGGGCGCAAGGGAAGAAAGGTAAATGTTACACATGTCACAATATCGACCACTATGCTAGAGAATTCCCTTTCAATAAGGATTATCCTGATGATGATGACAACAACAACAACTGGAGGAATGGAAATCAAAGAAACAATAGGTTCAAAAGAAAAATGAAGGCTCCCTCTAGTGGAAATGAGCAACCTTACAAAAGGTCGAGAAATTCTAGGTATGAGTAATCTAATGTTGTTGATGATAAAAGAAATGAATTCATTCTTGTATTTGCCCTCTCTGTTGCATCTCCACCTGACACTATGGATGTTTGGTTGATAGATAGTGGTGCCTCAAGGCACATCACTGGGTTCAAGGAAGCACTTTCTAATATGGTTGAGAAGGATACTAATTTGAAAATTATCCTTGGAGATAATGCTACATATCATGTGAAAGGGATAGGGACTGTGACCCTCCAGTTGTCTCAAGGTCAATTCCTCCGTCTGTAAGATGTACTATATGTACCTGATTTGAAGAAGAACCTTGTGTCTATTTTGTCCATGGAAGAAAAATGTTTCAATGTGGCATTCATTGACGGGAAGGTGCATATCTGGAAGAAGAGTTTCAAGGAAGCTATCATGATTGAGTTTAGAGTTGATACAATCTACTAGGATGGAGGAAGTCCAATGGGAGCGATGACATGTGATACTATCTGACAGACTAAACTATGGCACCAGAGGTTTGGACACCTTCACTACAAATACCTTCCTGAAGCAAGGAAGGTGGTGACCGGGATGCCCAAGTTCACAAATGATCATGAAGGTGTATGTCAGGGTTGTGCCGAAGGAAAGTATACAAGGGGACCTTTCCCCTCAAGTGTCATAAAGAAATCTAATGTCTTGCAATTGGTACATTCTGATCTATCTGGTATGCTGCCCATGACATCCTTAGGAGGATGTTATTATTATATAACGTTCATAGATGACTTCTCTCGCAAAACCTAGATATACTTCTTGAAGAAGAAGGATGATGTTTTCATGTGATTCCGTACCTTCAAAGCCTTGGTGGAAAATATAACAGGGAAGAAGACCAAGATATTGAGGACCGATAATGGCACTAAATATGAGATGAACGAGTTCAAGAAATTTTGTAGAGAAGCTGGCATCAAGAGGGAGACCACAACTGTCTATACTCCTGAGAAAAATGGTGTTTCTGAAAGAAATAATAGGACCATCGTGGAAGCTGCCCGTGCCATGCCATGTGATCAAGGTCTTCAGAAGTTTCTATGGGGAGAAGCTGTGAACACTGTTGTGTACATAAAAAACCGATGCCCGCATTCCGCTATGGACTCCAAAAATATCAAAGAGGTTTTCTCTGGTAAGAAACTTGATGTCTCACGTTTTAGAGTTTTTGGATCTCCTGTTTATTTTCATGTACAGAAGGAGAAAAGGATCAAATTGGATGCTTCTGGGAAAAAGGGAATGTTTGTGGGATACAACGAAACTTCGCAGGCCTATAGAGTCTATGTGCCTGGTCAAATGGAACTGGATATATGCCATGATGTTACCTTTGATGAATATTCTTCCCTGAGGAAAGTAATCAATCTTCCGAGATCTGAGGAGGATCATGAAACAAGGCCTGGAAATCAAGAAGAATCGAAGGATGAGACGATGCCCGATGTTGAAGGACCGATGGGCCCTATTGATCCACCTCCTTCAATGAAGAGAAAACTGTCATGGCTCAGGGACACTCTCGAGGATGCCGAGAGACATATGGCCTCAAGGGGGACATTCTGTGAAAGCAAGAAGCCAAATAGATACCAAGGGTATCTAGTAGCCATGATTACAATCGTAAAATTTGAGCCTGGATCTTTTGAGGAATTCATAAAGCATCAAGTCTGGAAGGAATCTATGCACGAAGAATATGAGGCCATGATTTCTTGGATGTGGTTCCAAGACCGGAGGATAAAGCAGTTGTCACCTCAAAATGGCTCTATAAGATCAAGTTCAAGGCAAGATTCATTGCCCGAGGCTTCTATAAAAAGGAAGGCATATACTATGATGATATATTTTCACCTGTGGCTCGATATACCACCATCTGATCTATCATATCCCTTGCTGCTACACAAGGATGGAATATTCATCAGATGGATGTGAAGATCACATTTATACATGGTGCGATAAAGAAAGAGGTGTATGTGGAGCAACCTCTAGGGTTCGAAGTCTAGGATCGAGACACCCATGTCTGTAGGTTGAAGAAAGCCCTCTATGGGTTGAAGCAAGCACCCAAAGCTTGGTATGAGAGGATAGATATCTACCTGATGAAGTTGGGCTTCACTCGTAGTAATGTTTATTTGAACCTTTACTTCAAGGTTGATAGAGAAAAGCCTTTCATTCTAGTGTTGTATGTGGACGACCCCTTCCTGGCAGGTGCTAACCCTCTCATTCATCAGTGTAAGAGGGAGCTCGCTACCGAGTTCGAGATGAACAACCTAGGACTGATGCATTACTTCCTAGGCTTAAAGGTTTGGCAGAGACTTGGTGATATTTTCCTTTCTCAAGGAAAATATATTATGAAGCTTTTGGAAATATTTTGAATGGTGGATTGTAAATCTGTGTCGACATCGATGGAGTTCAACTTTAAGAAGTTGAGTGGCAGCGCTGCTGGGCTTGTGCTAGAAAACCTACTGAGTATCGTCAACTCGTAGGGGCCTTGATGTTCTTAGTGAACACCCGTCTGGACATGTATTTTGCAGTGAACACTTTGAGTCAACATATGGTTGAACCTCATCACATTCACTTGGTTGGTGCCAAGAATCTGTTGAGATATCTTTGGGGCATGATAAACCATGGGCTAAGATACACTGCCGAGAGTGTGACACTCCATGGATATATTGATGTCGATTGGGCTGGTAGTGTGACGGATCGTAAGAGCACATCGGGATGTTGTTTCACTCTTGGGTCTGCTTCGATATCATGGATGAGCAGGAAGAAGAATTTGGTGGCTTTGAGCACTACGGAGGCCGAATACATCGCAACGAGTATGGCCTATTGTGAAGCAGTTTGGTTGCGAAATCTCTTTAGTGAGTTGTTTAGGCATGTGCTAGATACCACCGTGATACTCTGTGATAACCAGAGTGGGATTCAGTTATCCGAGAATCCCGTGTTCCACGATCAATCCAAGCATATTGATATCAGGTACCACTTTTTCTGGGATATGGTACAGCGAGGCAACGTAAGGCTCGATCATATAGGAACTGATGAAAAGGTCGCGGATATTCTCACAAAGCCCTTGGGGAAGGTCAAGTTCCTAACCTTCCATGAGGATCTTGGAATCTTGGAACGACCGTATGTTGAGGGTCCTGTTGGACGATGAGCTTTGGGAGCTCTGGGGGCTTTAGGGATAACTTCTTAGAGCTATAAGCACACATAGGGCTAGGCTTGCCAAACCTTGTGGTGCTTCTGCCCCACTGTTATGATGTTGAGATGGTTCACCTCTCATGATCTGTGCCCCATATGAATCCTACCCATTGAGTCCCAGACTCAAGGGAAGTACCTCTCATTTGGACAATGAGGTGGGAAAAGCTAGAGACCAGTAGCAAAGACCGATGGACGCATCAGAGATTACCATACTCTCTATGTCTAGGATGGCATGTGTCCAACCACTTGATCTGGGATCAAGTCTAGTGAGGTTTCATATCTCCAGCTGACTTCGGGTTAGGTAAACAAAATTCGGGTTGGTATGAGACTCTTTTGTGTCTTGTAGAGGTTTTGGGCCTCTGGGCTGAATCTGTTAGTCGGGAATGATGTCTTTGTGACTGACCCACTTTTGTTCTAAAATAAAGAAGCCAGGAAAGCAAGTTACAGTGGGATGATGCACGATGTTTGGATCGCACAAGTGGATGGAGTTATCCCTAATTGAGAGGGAGTGTTAATTTTGGACAACTAGGTCCAAACTCTAGTTATGATACTCAGATGAAGATGCCAATATTTTATTGGATTCCTATTTCGAAGAGGTGCAAGATCGATCTAAAGCTCATCTTGATCCGATGAGCAGAACATTTATTTTTAATTTATTCAAAATATGTGTAGGTCGACCAGAGTAGGCTTGAAACCCCAGTAGTTGTGTCACACACCCTCACTGATGGATATAAATAGGTCAACGTTGGAGGTCATTTTCACTCATCCATCACATCACATTCTCTCTCCTCATTTGATTATTTCGATCATCTATTGGAGTCTCTTCTTCTCTCACACATGGGAAAACACAATAAGGAGAATTTATGTTTTCAACCTAGGGTTTTCAGCACAGATTTGACCAGCGTTGACTTTGGTCAATGCATGGTCAAATTGACCCAAATATTGGTCAAAATTTGAATTTCTGCAGTCCTCAGTTTCTGGCATAGAAATCAAGGGTGACTGTTGACTTTGACCAGGTTGCGTTGAATTTTTTCTACTACTATATTACGTTGACTGTTGACTGTGACAACATTGAATTTCGTTGACTTTGGGTTGACTGATATTGCTGTCTGAGAGGGTTGTGTGACACTTTTGGTTGGCTGATCGTATTGAGACTTTTTTGGTTGAAGCATCTTGTTGACCATCGTAATGTAACTACACACACATATATTTTTGGCTTGTCTTATGTCGATCTATTTGTATGTTCTATCAGCATTTTAATTTCTTTTTTATGTGATTGTTGTTTGATATTGGAGATAAAAGTAAAGTTGCATCAAGCATAGAACATCTACAATAATTGACACACATTTCCTCTTTAACTTTTTTCAAAGGCCTTAGTTGGTTCAGGAGTCCATGAAAATTCAACTTTCTTCAATAATGTTGTTAGAGGTGCTGCAATTCTCCCATAATTCTTAAAAAACTTGTGATAATACCCTATTAACCCGAGAAATCCTCGCAACTAATTTATGGTTTTGGGGACTTTCCATTCCTTAATGAATTTAATTTTGTTAGGGTCTACCTTAACACCCCCATGAGACACAATATGACCCAGATATTCATTTCTCCTCCAATAGTTTGAGCACCTTGTCAACATGTTGAACATGATCCTTCCAAGACCTGTTGTAGATTAGGATATCATCAAAAAATACTAACACAAATTTTCTAAGGAAGGGTTTGAAAATGGATTTCATCAACCCTTGAAATGTAGAAGGTGCATTGGTAAGGCCAAAAGGCATGACCAAAAACTCATAATGACCCTCATGAGTTCGAAATGTTGTTTTCAAAATATCTTCAGTCTTCATTCTAATTTGATGATATCCTGAACGAAAATCCAACTTGGTAAAATAAATTGCTCCATGTAATTCATCCAATAATTCATCAATCACAGGAATGGGAAACTTATCTTTAATAGTGAGCTTATTGAGCTCACTATAATCCAGACACATGTGCCATGATCCATCCTTCTTGTGCACCAATACTATTGGAGCAGAGAAAGAAATTTGGCTCGGTTGAATTATACCACCCTCTAACATTTCTGGAATCATACGCTCAATTTTTCTCTTTTGGACATAAGGATATCTGTAAGGCCCGATGTTTTGAGGAACATTTCCTGGAATCAAATGAATGACATGATCATGATCACGAATAGGTGGGAGTCCTTTTGGAGTTTCAAAAACCTTGGAATGATTGTCCAAGTCTTTTTGGAGATCTGGAGAAATAGATGATTTTGATGTTGGAACTTCTAGTGAGCATAATTGTGCAATTATGCCTCGTTGTTTTTGTTTCATAATATTTGTCATGACATTAGAGCTTATTATCTTTCCTGACTTCCCTGCGATAACTCGTATTTCAACTTCCTTTCCTTCTGAAAAAAAATTCAAGAAATTTTCTTGAAAATTAAACGCTGTCGTCCCCAAAGATTCTAACCATTATACTCCTAGTACAACATCAACACCTCCCATTGGAATGGAAAGCATTGGACTATTCAATAAATACTACCCTATGGTTAGCTTGATATTATGGCATTTTCTAGAGCAATTTATAGTTCCTCCATTTGCATCCATCACTTGACATTCTGGTGCAGGGTATAGGAAGCAATTCAATTCCTTGGCTACCTTACAATGAGTAAAATTTTGGGTATTACCCGAGTCAATAAACATTATTACATTTTTCTTCTTGATATGTCCTTCTATATTGAGAGTTTAAGGAGTGGTAATTCCTGCCAATGCATTACAAGATATGGTTAGACTCATTTATTCTTTCTCTAGGGTTGGTTCTTGGTGTATATCCTCTTCTTTTGAAGTTTTTTGTTCATTTTCTTCCTCCTCTTCAAAATATATTTAAAATAATTTATTCTCAGCACAATTATGACCTTTAGTGTATTTTCTATCACAATTGTAGCAAAGCCCTTTTTCTCTTTTTTCTTCCAATTGTTGTGGTGTCAACCTTGTAGGCTGTGGAAGTCTAGGAGTGGAAAAAATTCCATCTTTATAGATGTGAGTGATAGGCTTCCTTGTCACCATAATTTCACATTCAATTTTTCTTTCCCACCTGAATGCCTTCTTCAATGAATCAGGTTCCCAAAGGTGAACCTCATGTTGGATGTTATCCTTTAATTTCTCTATGAAGACAACAATCTTATGTTCCTCTGGAATATCAACTACCCTTATATTCAATTTTTAGAGGTCCTCAATGTGCTCCAACACTAAACCCTTTTGTTTGAGATTTATCAATTGGCTAAAGAAGGTGTTGCTCTTTGTATCCTCATAATGTGATATAATTTCCTCCATAAAAATTGACCAAGTGGCAATTTTTTTACGAGAGTAAAGCCATCGATACCATACAAATGTATTTTTTTCTAAATGTAAATTTTCAATGCGTACCTTTTGTGTGTTTTGCACATTATGGAGATCAAAATATTTCTCCATCCGTAGTATCCATGTTACGGGATCCTTGCCATCAAACTTCCTCATATCCATATTTGAAATATGGTGGGTCTTCCATCCAAGATTAGAGTTTATGAAATCACGATTAACATTTATTTTTTTCTCATCATTAGTTTCCTCTACTATCTTTTCTCCATTAGGAATCATTTATTGTATCAACTTTGACAAACCTTCCATGTTTGCTTTTATATCATTCTTCATGTCTTCCATGTTGCCTTTCATTTTTTCGTCGATGTCATCCATCTTAGATCTTATGCCATACATATTAGCTTCCATGCCATTCATCTTAGATTCCATGCCTTTCTTCAAGCCATCCATCTTAGCTTCTGTTGTGTAACCAGCTCCAAAAAGAGAAGAAAAGAGATATCAACGCCTTAGAAATGAGCCTCTTCGAGGGGGCAACCTCCAATACATTACATAAATGAACAATTCTTGGATGATACAATTTACAAAACCTCCTTTCTATATATAGGAGTCCATGGGGCCATAATGTAATCCTGGTGGGCCACAATGTAATCCTAGCCGACCTAACAATAATAATTTAAGGGCACAATAATAACAAAATGGGGGTTACAAGGGTACAATAATAACAATAAGGGGGTTACACTAGCAACAATAAGGGACTATACTAGTAATATAGGGACCTAACATGCCCCTCTCCTTCAAAAAAGTGTTGTCCTCAACGCTTGAGTAGCTCTGGGTGCTTCTGTATAAAATTCTCATCCTCCCATGTAGAATCTTCAGTGGGTAAGTTCTTCCACTTGATGAGATACTCTGAAATTGATCGATTCTGTAGTTGTCGAGTTCTTTTTTCCATGACTGCTTCAGGTTCCAATATGATTTTCCCTTCCCCATCAAGTTCTGGCAATACTGTTTGAACTGGAAGATTTTCACCTATAACCTTCTTTAAGCCTGAAACATGGAAAACTGGATGTACTCGCGAAGAAGCAGGAAGCTCCAATTTGTATGCCATAGTGCCAATCTTTTGCAACACCTTGTAAGGACCATAGTATTTTGGCGATAATTTATTATCCTTCTTAGCTTGCTTGAGGGACATTTGTTTATATGATTGTAGCCGTAAAAATACCCAATCTCCTACATCAAAACTTCTCTCGCTGCGATGTTGATCTGCCTGTTGTTTCATTCGATTTTGTGCCAAATTCAGGTTATCCTTTAAGAGTTGGAGAACTTCTTGCTGATGCTCGATGTGATCTTCGACTGCTTGAACCTTTGAATTTTCCCTTAAAGATGATTTAATCGATGGTGGATGATATCCATAAAGTGCCATAAATGGGGTCATTTTTGCTGCAGTATGGAAGGAAGTGTTATACCACCATTCAGCGAGAGGTAACCACTTGACCCATTGTGTTTGTTTCTCAGATACAAAACAACGAAGATATCCTTCCAAACATTTATTTACTATCTCAGTTTGACCATCAGATTGAGGATGATAAGATGAGCTATGAGCTAATTGAGTACCCAAACAATAAAATAACTCAGTCCAAAAATTTCCAGTAAAAATGGGATCTCTGTCGCTCACAATAACCCTTGGGCTTCCATGTAGCTTTTGAATTCTGTCCATAAATGTAGTAGCAATTGTACTTGCTTTAAATGGATGAGATAATGCACAAAAGTGTGCATGCTTGGTAAGTCTATCAACTACCACCATGATGACACTCTTTCCTTCGGACTTAGGTAAACCTGTGATAAAATCCATTGAAATCTCCTCCAAACGTTGACTTGGAATGGATAAAGGTTGTAGAAGACCCGGGGTCTTAATTGTCTCAACTTTATTCTGCTGGCAAACCAAACATTCCACCACAAACTTTTGAATATCAGATTTAAGGCCATCCCAAAAAAATTCTTTCTTCACCCTGTGGTAATTTTTAAAAAATCCTGAGTGTCCTCCTAAAGGAGAAGTGTGCAATTCCAGAAGAATCTTTTGTTTTAGTTGGGAATTCTTACAAAGATATAAGCGATCTTTGTACCATAAGGAATCATTTTTCCAACTAAATGTATCGGATGTACTAGGATCTTGCTGCAACTTTTGAATGAGTGTCCATACATCTTTTTCCTTCTTCCATTCATCTCTTGCTTCGGTTATCCAATCTGGTTGGATAATAGAAATGACACAAAGAAATGCTTCCACCTCTTCATTCTTTCTTGAGAGTGCATCTGCAACAACATTAAGCTTTCCTTTTTTTAGATTATTTCAAAGTCATAACCCAACATCTTTGTGACCCATTTTTGTTGCTCTTCTGAAGATAGTCTTTGTTCCAAAAAGTGTTTAAGACTATCATGATCATTTTTACCTTGAAGTGTCTTCCCATTAGGTAAGTTCGCCATTTCTTTAGTGCATGCAGTATTGCTAACATTTCCTTCTCATAAATAGGTTTCTGTAAATACTTTGCTTTGATTGGACGACTTTCAAAAGCAATGGGTCTTCCTTCCTGCATTAAAACTGCACCAATTCCATTTCCTGAGGCATCACATTCCACAATAAAGGTTTTGTGAAGTCTGGTGTAGCTAAGACCGGTGCTAGGCACATTGCCTCTTTAAGACGTTCAAAGGCCTTAGTTGCTTCAGGAGTCCATGAAAATGCATCTTTCTTCAATAATGTTGTTAGAGGTGCTGCTATTCTCGCATAATTCTTAACAAACTTGCGATAATACCCTGTTAACCCGAGAAATCCTCGCAACTGCTTTATGGTTGTGGGGACTTTCCATTCCTTAATGGCTTTAATTTTGTTAGGGTCTACTTTAACACCCTCGTGAGATACAATATGACCCAGATATTCCACCTCTTGTACTCGAAAGAAACATTTGGATGTTTTTGCATATAATTGTTTCTCCTGCAATAGTTTGAGCACCCTGTCAACATGTTCAACATGATCCTTCCAAGACCTACTATAGATTAGTATATCATCAAAAAATACTAGCACAAATTTTCTAAGGAGGGTTTGAAAATGGAATTCATCAACCCTTGAAATGTAGAAGGTGCATTGGTAAGGCCAAAAGGCATGACCAAAAATTCATAATGACCCTCATGAGTTGGAAATGTTGTTTTTGGAATATCTTCAGTCTTCATTCTAATTTGATGATATCCTGAACGAAGATCCAACTTGGTAAAATAAATTGCTCCATGTAATTCATCAATCACAGGAATGGGAAATTGATCTTTAATGGTGAGCTTATTGAGCTCCTTATAATCCAGACACATTCGCCATGATCCATCCTTCTTGTGTACCAATACTACAGGAGCAGAGAAAGAACTTTGACTAGGTTGAATTATACACGCCTCTAACATTTCTGCAATCATACGTTCAATTTCGCTCTTTTGGAAGTAAGGATATATATAAGGCCTGATGTTTGGAGGAACACTTCCTGGAATCAAATGAATAGCGTGATCATGATCACGAATAGGTGGGAGTCCTTTGGGAGTTTCAAACACCTTGGAATGATTGTCCAAGACTTGTTGGAGATCTGCAGAAATAGATGATTTTGATGTCGGAACTTCTAGTGAGCATAATTGTGCAATTACGCCTCGTTGTTCCTTCTTTAGAAGCTTTGTCATGACATTAGAGCTTATTATCCTTCCCGGCTTCCCTTCAATACCCCGTAATTCGACTTCCTTTCCTTCTGAAAAAAATTTCAAGAAAAGTTCTTGAAAATTAAAAGCTACCGTCCCCAAAGATTGTAACCATTGTACTTCTAGTACAACATCAGCACCTCCCATAGGAATGGAAAGCATTGGACTAGTCAATACATATTCCCCCATGGTTAGCTTGATATTATGGCATTTTCGAGAGCAATTTATAGTTCCTCCATTTGCAACCATCACTTGACATTCTGGTGCTGGGTATAGGAAACAATTTAATTCCTTGGCTACCTTATAATGAATAAAATTATGGGTGCTACATGAATCAATCAACACTATTACCCTTTTCTTCTTTATATGTCCTTCTATCTTGAGAGTTTGAGGAGTGGTAATTCCTGCCAGTGCATTACACGATATGGTCGGATTCATTTCTTCTTCTTCTAGGGGTGGTTCCTGGTGTATATCCTCTTCTTGTTCATTTTCTTCTTCTTCTTTACAATCTATGTAAAATAATTTCTTCTCAGCACACTTATGACCTTTAGTGTATTTGCTATCACAACTGTAGCAAAGCCCTTTTGCTCTTTTTTCTTCCAATTGTTGTGGTGTCAACCTTGTAGGTTGTGGAAATCTAGGCGTAGCAACACTTCCTTCTTTATAGAATTGAGTGGTAGGCTTCATTGTCGCCATAATTTTACATTCAACTTTTCTTGCCAACCTGAATGCCTTCTCCAATGAATCAGGTTCCAAAACATGAACTTCATGTTGGATGTTATCCTTTAGAGTACCTAAGAAGAGATCAATCTTGTGTTCCTCTGGAATATTAGTTACCCTTATATTCAATTTTTGGAAGTCCTCAATGTGCTGCCCCACTAAACCCTTTTGTTTGAGATTTATCAATTGGCTAAAGAAGGTGTTGCTCTTTGTATCCTCATAATGTGCTATCATTTCATCCGTAAAAATTGACCAAGTGACAATTTTTTTACGGGAGCAAAGCCATCGATACCATACAAATGTATTTTGTTCTAAATGTAAAGTTGCAATGCGTACCTTTTGTGTGTTTTGCACATTATGGAGATCAAAATATTGCTCCATCAGTAGTATCCATGTTACAGGATCCTTTCCATCAAACTTCCTCATATCCATCTTTAGAATATGGTGGTTCTTCCCGCCAACATTAGAGTTTATGAAATCACAATTAACATTTATTTTGTTCTCATCATGAGGTTCTTCTACTATCTTTTCACCATTGGGAAACCTTTCTTGTATCAACTTTGTCAAACCTTCCATGTCTGCTTTTAGAAAATTCTTCATGTTTTCCATTTTCTCATCGATCTTAGCTTCCATGTCATCAATCTTAGCTTCCATGCCGACTTCCATGCCATCTATCTTAGCTTCCAAACCATTCACCTTAGCTTCCACGCCTTTCTTCAAACCATCCAATTTAGTTTCCATGTGCCTTTCTTCAAAAACTTCCATTTCATTTTTTGTTGTTCTTTGCGAGAGCGAAATTTGTTGCATTTGCTCTGTAATTTTGATATGTCATGCTGCCATTCTTCATCTTCATGAGTAATAGTAGAGCCTTCTAAAGGTTTACCGGGTGTTGAATTCTTTTTAGGGGCCATTTCAGACTCCAATATTGATATCTATTCTACAATAGGCCCTTGCAATCAATTCAACTTGATTCTTCAAACAAGACTTATGCAATTCGGAAGAAAAAAAAATACACACCTTTTACTAGCTTTGAGGAGCTCGATATTGAAATTGTATTATCTCTGTGATTACAAATCTTCAATATATGAAATTTAGCACTGAAGTAGCCCTCTGAATTCTCTTTTGAATGCAACAGGTCTGATCTGATTTTGATTTTCCAAGACAAAGTTGTGTCCAATCTCCCACAATGACCTAATTCTAGACTGGTTCAGTAGAGAACACTTGTAGGACTTGCCACGTGTCACTGTTTTGTCCTTTGTCTCTGAAATTGATATCCAAGAAACCACAGTCCGTGTACTTGCAACCAATTTTTACGGCACTCAAATCCACTGCCCAGAGAGAGAGTTATTGAACTTTTCCCATGATCACCTCTTTGAGATGCAATTCAGGAGCTTGAAAAAGCACTACCTTCCACAGATCATATCTCCAAAAATATTGCGAACCAAGATCTGAAATTTTTTGACGAATTTCCCCAGGATTTCAGCTTCGTACCATATGAATTTCCGATTTTGAACCTTCGTAGAAAAACATTTATAGTGAAAATGCCACGATGACCTGTTTAGGAGCTTGAAAAAAGACCTAACTTCCACAGATGATATCTCCGAAAATATTGCGAACTAAAATCTGAAATTTTTAGACAATCTTCCTCAGGATTTCAGCTTCGCACCCTAAAAATTTCAGCTTCTGAAACTTCGTAGAAAAAAAATTATAGCGAACATTCCACGATGACCTGTTTGGAGCAGCGAAACCCTAGAATCCCAAGCTTTGATACCAAATGTTGTGTAACCAGCTCCAAAAAGAGAAGAAAAGAGATATAAACGCCTTAGAAATGAGCCACTTCGAGGGGGAAACCTCCAATACATTACATAAATGAAAAATTCTTGGATGATACAATTTACAAAACCTCCTTTCTATATATAGGAGTCCATGTGGCCATAATGTAATCTTAGTGGGCCACAATGTAATCCTAGCTGACCTAACAATAATAATTTAAGGGCACAATAATAACAAAATGGGGGTTACAAGGGTACAATAATAACAATAAGGGGGTTACACTAACAACAATAAGGGACTATACTAGTAATATAGGGACCTAACAGCTTCCACGCCTTTCTTCAAAACGTCAATTTCATTTTTTGATGCTCTTTGCGAGAGCGAAATTTGGTGCACTTGCTCTTGTAATTTTGATATATCATGTTTCACTTCTTCCACTTCATTAGTCATAGTATAGGATTATGAGGGCTTAATGGGTATTGAATTATTTTTAGGGGGAATTTTAGAACCTAATAGCGATATTTATGTTTCAATATTCCCCTGTAATCACTTGAAACTGATTTTTCAAACAAGACTTATGCAATTTGAAAAAAAAAAATACACACATTTTTTCTTGCTTTTGAGGAGCTCAATATTGAAAATAAATTATCTCTGTGATTTCAGATCTTCAATATCTGAAATTTGGTCCCGTAGTATCCCTCTGAATCTTCTTTCGAATGCCATAGGTCTGACCTGATTTTGATGCTTCAAGACAAAGTTATTCCCAATCTCCCACAATGACCTAATTATGGATTGGTTCAATAGAGTGAACTTGTATGGCATGCCACGTGTCATTGTTTCTTTCTTCTGATATGAAATTGATACATAGGAAACTAAAGTCTATGTACTCTCGTCCACTTGTTACAGACATTTGAATCTGATGCTCAGATAGAGACTTATGACAATTTCCCCAAGGTCACCTATTTGAGATGAAATCCGAGAGCTTGCAAAAACCCTAACTTCCACAGATCATATCTCCGAAAATGTTATGAACTAAGATCTAAAATTTTTACACAAATTTCCTCAGGATTTCTTCTTCTCGTGGTAAAAAATATGCAGCTTTCGAACCTTCATAGAAAATAATTTATAGTGAAAATTCCACGATGACATGTTTGGAGCAGTGAAACCCTATAATCCAAAGCTCTGATACCAAATATTATGAAACCAACTCCAAAAATAGAAGAAAAGAGAGATCAACGCCTTAGAAATAAGACAGATTGAAGGGGAAACCTCTTTTACATTACTTAATTGAACAATTCTTGGATGATACAAATGACAAAACCTCCTTTCTATATATAGGAGTCCATGGGGTCACAATATAATCCTAGCCGACCTAGCAATAATAATGTAAGGGCACAATAATAACAATATGGGGTTTATAGGGGTACAATTACAATAAAAATAAGGGGGCATACTAACAAAAATAAGGGACTACACTAGTAATATAGGGACCTAACAACAAATGATGCCCACTATAGTGTTTTCCCAACATTCATCTTGGAATACATGCCCCATGACCTTGGTTTTATTTTATTTACATGTAAATCAACTAGGGGCTATTATATTAGTCAGCATCAATGCTTATCGAGACAAGAAGAAGCTCAGAGGGAGGGGATAGGAAATACCACCGAAGGACAAGGAGTAGTTCTGGTAATCAGATCCATGAAGGGATACACTTCACCATGTCACAAATAGATAAAGGATAAGGAGAAAATTTGATTCCATGCAGTACAAAAGCTTCAGAACCAAAACAACAGATTCATACTGTGCCTAGTGTTGAGCCCATGACCACGTGCACATCTATAAACTAGGAGGTAAGTACTTAGCACATTGATACGACTAGGGTAGAGTGTAATTGTACTTAAGGGGGAGGAAATACTAGCAATAGTGGAATTGGTCAGATTATAGGAGGGTCAAAACAAGGTGCTCAAAGTCGGAGTGGTGTGTAGTTCAATGCACAATTTTTTGGTAGTACAACAAGCACAGGTGGGAGTAATTCATCAAAAATTACTGCGTAGAACACAATGGAAAGCATAGACTTACAGATTCCCATGTTTCATGGTGTTGGGACGGAGGACCCAAAATAACATTTCTTCATATGTGAGGTCATCTAGACAACTAAAATGGTCCAAGATGAGGCCACATAGATTGCACAGCTGGAACAAAATTTTAGGTATCGTGCATTGACGTGCTATATGAAATTCAAAAGCGTCACTCCAACTAGCTAGAATAGGATTTTAGTAGAGATCAAGCAGGTGTTTATCAGAGAGTTCCAAAAGCTAAAGTTAGAATCACAATGCATTACATAGTTGAAGGAAATAAAGCAAGGTCTGAGTGAGTTGGTATGGGACTTTGACTGACATGAACAAGATTATGGATGCGTAGCATAAAGAATGGTCCATTCTGGGATTTTTATCACACACCAAGATACCCTTAAGGTAGCAAAAAATAGGCACGTAGTTAGAAGATCTAGAGCTTGCATTGAAACTAGAGGCCTTGCCATAAGAGGTGGAGAGAATAATGGCATGGCGTAGGTGCAGTCACAACTGGCTCCATTAACTTTATAACTTCAATATTTGAAGAAGGGGAAGGAAAAACAAGAGGAAGTATGTCACACCATCTGTCAAACATAGGGTCACCACAAAAATGAATGCAAGTTATTGACAGATTACATGGTGACTAGCACAATGAATCTTCTTACACATGGTAGAGGGATGTGGTGTGATATTTGTTTAGTGTGGGTACATATACCGATTAGTTTTCCGATAATGAAGAAATATGAAATTACAACCCACGCTATGTTTTATGACTTTTGTAATTATGTAGGGCATGAAATCCATCATTGTCGCGCACTAGAGTTGATGCGTGAACATACATTTGATTAGTTCTGATACAGGGAATTGAAGGTACAATAGTCACGACAATTGGCTTCAACCAAGCCAGGTATAATCGAGGTTGATAGTACAATCAACAATTTTGAGGCCAAGGCATGTTAGCTAGAGGACCTGAAGGATCAGGTCAAGGAAGAGGAGGATTTGGCCAAGGAAAAAACACTATATTTTGTTACAATTGCGGTCAATAGGCCCATTTAGCGCAATATTTCACTAACCCTTTTTACACGTGTATATATTGCAAATCATTAAACCATATGACTAAGAATTTCCCCTAGTTGATCGCCAAATGGCAGGAGAAGAAGGGACCCAACGTGAAGATGATAACAGTCGAACCTTGAAAGAATAAAAAATGAGTTGGTGCAGTGACTAGGGGAGGTGTCAGGATAGGGGCAGATGTTGCAAGAACTCAGACAGTGCAACACCAATGGGTAAGGAGACAACTTTAACCCCCTCCAAAATTTTACCATGCATGAGAAATTTAAGGAGACTTATAGGGAGGCTCAACAAGGGATGGTCCCGATGGAATGAGATAAGCTAGAGGCTAGGTGTGAAGAGGCCATGTCGGAGGTATTGATAACACCGCAGGTGAGGAGTCTAGGAAAGAAACATATCCAGTTCAAATTATGTTGCAAATATGTTTAGAGTTAGTTAAATATCGTAAGGCTCTAGAAAATTTTATGAAGATAGTGGATTAGTGTGTTTATGGACTTGATGTATCCATGGCGTGGGATTCACCATCATATGAGATCGACAACATCAAATTAGAGAATATGAGATGGACACCATCATATTGGATCTGGGATCAAATGTAAATATTTTACCAAAAATTACGTGATGGGGAGCCTAAGCTAACTTGGTTACCCATTCATCTCAGATTGGCTAACCAACACCACACATTTCCCACTTTAAGTATGAAAATATTGACAGTGGATGTCAATGGGGTATCAAGCACTGCCAACTTTGAGATGATCGAGATTGTGCATCATGTTGATACCTATCCTACTCTATTAGGGATAGACTGATCTTTTTACAACCAGGTAATTATTAATTTAAAGAAAATACAAATGATTTTTGAAGGCGGGGATATTCGAGTGATACCACTATTGGATCCACGTGAAGGGGATTGATATATCGAGCCAATAAAAGATGATTTCAGTCAGGAGGAGTTGGACAACATTTATAATTTCATAACTCAGTGGGATGACTATGTAAATCATATAGCTGATGGAGTGTTGACTTGGTACAACATTGGATCATGTGCCTCATATTCGGAAGAAGCTTTGGAGAATTGGAAAAATTGGTTTCAGAAAATTAGCACATAGAGATGTGTGCATGTCATGAGGATGGTGTGTTGGATAGTAGCTAAGGTGCATAATCCACCTCGCTTCGACGGGTTCTTAGAAGTATATATTTTTGTACAAGAATATGAAGACCAAATACTGGAATGTTAGAGGATTCACGCATGAGACGTTGCGTTGTGTTCCACCCCAGCCAGATAGTGGGTTGCACATAAAGAACAAGTTGTGGGATGGAAAGTGTATAAAAATTTGATGAAGGTTAGATTCGGGACCAACTCAGGGGTCCCCATAGATAAATATTCAAGAAGGGAGTTCCCTAGGACACACCCTAAGAGGTGTGTTGTAGCATGGACAAAGGGGAGAGTGCCATTGTTGACATCATCATCTTGAATCCTATTGGTTATTATAAATTTTATTTTGGTTGTACATTTTTGTTTTGAGGCCCATTTTAGACCTCAAAATTTCTCTAATGGGGGCCACGTTCAGTTTTGAATAAGAAGAACTGATGTTAGATGAAGAATTAAAGGTGTTGCGATTGAAGATATTTGTTTCACAAGAACCTATGGTTCTGGGAAGCGTTCCCCTATGTTCCTCCCATAAACATTGTAGTGTGTCTAGGAGTTTCTAGAGTGCTACAATATAGCGAAGCAAGGAGAATATGAAGATGGTTCTTGTAAGATGCAAATTCTAGAAGTGGAAGGAGAACGTGTAGTAAGCATACTACCATTAAATTTTGTGGAGTATATATAGCCAATCAAGACCAGGAAGGTGAACATTGGTATAGAAGAGATTCATGAGATGGCATCCATTTGGGATTATTGGGACAACAATACTGTCGAGAATGTTTTCAACTTTCTACATGAGTGTTAGGACCTATTCCTTAACACTTTTGAGGGTATGAAGGGAATTGAAGAGGGATTGGGAGTAATGTGGATTCCTTTAAAACCCGATGTGAAGTATGTGAAGCAGTGACCTTATCGATTGAACCCATTTATAAAGATAAAGTAAAATGGGAAAAGGAGAACATGTTGCAAGAAGGAATCATTGAACCAGTGGAAGAATCAAAGTGGATCAGCCCGATGGTGGTACAAAATAAGAAAATAGGCGAAATAAGAATATGTGTGGACCTGAAAAGTTTAATGAAACCTATGCACATGACCCCTTTCCTACCCATTTACAGGCGAGATTCTGGAAAATGTACAATTACAAATTACAAATTTCTTTAAATATCAAGAAGTGTATATTTTATGCTAATTTTGACATCCTTTTGGGACATGTTCTCTACAAGAAGGGTTTTTTGGTAGATCCAACCAAAATTGTTGTCATAATGGATCTACCACCACCTACCTCCATGCAAAAACTAAGATCAACCTTGGGGTAGATGGGATACTACTGAAATTTCATACAGGGATATACTAAGATCAAAGCACCCAAGGAAATATTATTGAAGAAGGGGGTAGAATTATGGTGGATTAAGGAATGTCAACAGGCTTGTTGTAGCCCCTACAACACCCTCCAAAAAAACCCCCACTTCAAATTTTTGGAGCCCCTTGAAACTAGAGAAAAACCAAGTGAAGAATCCATAAGGCCAAGTCGCCAAGTCGCAAAACTCATTTTTTAGAAAATTGCGACTCTGCGACCTTGCGACCCCACGACCTAAGGGTCGCAAGGTTGCAAGGTCGCTAAGTCACAAAGCTAAAATTTTAATGAAAACTGAGACCCCGCGACCCCCAGGTCGCCAGGTCGCAAGGTCGCGAAGTCACAAAACTCAACTTTTAATGAAAACTGCGACCCTGCGACTATGCGACCCCGCGACCCCCAGGTCGCCAGGTCGCAAGGTCGCAGGGTCGCAGATCCTCTAAACCACGCAAATTGCGACCTAGCGACCCCGCATTAAATGCCTGCACGTGTGAGCTTTTATATAAAGGAGGTCGCTAGGTCGCATTTTTCACAATCGGCGAATAGAAAGAAACGGCTCTGACAGGTCGACTGGCGCGATTTTCCCTGGTAAGTTTCTGTTTCCCTCCTGCCTTTTCCTTTGTGGGAAATTTCTTACCAAACCCATGTCTTCTTAGACCTTTAAATTTCCATCTGCATGAGCTATTACGTTCTTTTCCGGTTTAGGGTTGTTTGTAATCCTGCTTTCATCACAACTGCCCAAGCTCACCACATTTCTTGTTCAGCTTCTCATGGCCTTCTCCCCTGCTCCCAAAGCCATCCCTCAACTCTTCCTGGACCCTTTTAGCCTTATAATTTTCCAGTTAGAGGGAGAAAACCTTCACGCTGTGCACGCCCAAAACCCCCCGGCAAGCCCTAACGCGACCTTGCGACCTAGCGACCTAGTCGCGAGGTCGCAAGGTCGCATTCTCTTCGGTTTTGGAATTTGCGACCCAGTGACCCAGCGAACTAGCTGCAAGGTCGCAAGGTCGCATTTTCCTATGTTTGCGAAATTTGCAACCCCGAGACCCTGCGACCAAGTCGCAAGGTCGCATCTGGGTCTCTTCTTGCAATCTGTGACCCTACAACCCAGTAAACTAGTGACCCAATTTTGCATGTGTCTCAGCTAAAATTCATTGATAAACTGTAATTGGCTTTATATCATCATGTCGTTCTTATCTTGGGATTCCTTCATGAATTTGACAGGTGAACTTGAAGGAGACACAGAGTGTATACCTGTTCTCTTGGATTCTAGCGACATGGCACCACCAGTGTCCCGGAATAAGGACAAGAAAGTGGCAGAAGAAGTTGTGGAGCTGGACATGGTATCCCCACCCCCGATATACAGGGATACACTATTTACATTTGCAAAAGAGGACAACATGCGATGGTACCAAGTGTATCATGAGTTCGCCATACCGGAAGAGGAATTCCCAGAAGATCTCCCAGATCGGGAAATATACTTAAAAGTCAAAAGGTCCAAACTGCATCTCGCAGGGGCGCATCCGGCCATATTTCCATGCCCAGAGGTTATAGGCTGGATCATACAGAGAACGAATCCCAAGAAGTTTGTGATCCGAGACAGCGAAGGCAAGGATTTCGCAACGCTCGTAGGCTCGGACGCCCACCTCTATTACTCATTGCCTCGCCCAGAAGAGTACTTCACACAAGAATGGGCTCTTGCTCACACAGTCCCTGTAGTTGACACTATTAGACAATGGTGGGAGGAGCCCGAGAAATTTAAAGTCAAGAAAGACCAAGAATATCCGGTGGCTAGCCTGAGAAAGGTTTATAAATTAGTAGCCGCCATGCTTTGCAGACTGTACGGGCGCCCTGATTGCTCCACCTTCAGTGGCACTTGGACTACTATCATGGAATATGTAACGGCGCATGGCACCCGTTTCAACTGGGCTGGCATATTCATGAATTCAATGCAGACAAACTTGTCCTCGGCATTGGCCCCAGATGATGGAATGCCTGCCGAATTCTACATGGCCTCTTACCTACTGGATGTTGTCTGCGCGAGGTTACACTTTGAGGGATGGGCACACAACTGGGATTCCGCGCAGACCCGTGCAATTCATCTGCAAATCAAGGTGTTTTGGGAGTCCAGGTATAAACAGGATATAGATAAAATATCCCAAGTATTTATCCCCGCTCTATATAGAAAACTATTTGGCCAAGACGCCCCTTGCATGTCTTGGCGGGCCAGAGAGACTCTAGGCCAAGTGGCACATTGGTTCCCTTTTGCCAGATATAATTTCATCCGAGTCTTTGGATCTTTTAGGGCACCACATGCTATGCCTCGCTTTGTTACAGACAAAATTCTCATTCAGGAGGTATGCTTTCAAATGTCCCAGGGCTTCTCCAGTGTCCTGTCTAAAGGTAAAAAGAAGTTGTGGCCCATGCTACCCCTCACCATCGGCGCGTGCACAGTTAAAGACTTCAAAGAGGTAGCAACAGAGGGATAAGAGATGAAAAGCTATCACCTTGGAGCGCTAGAGCACCGAACATACGACCCGGAGAGAATAGTTCCTGAACACTGCAAGAAAGCTAAATCCAAGTGGAACTACTAGCATATAGAGCACCCGGGAGAAGACGAAAGAAGGAACTGGTACAACGCCGAGAGACAACTTGCTCCGGAGGCAGACTTTGGCCAAGAGGATCCGGATGATCAGAGCCTGGAAGACGGGAGTCGTCGGTTGGGAGGTGCCTCTTCCTCTCTACCCAAAAAGTCTCGGACCAGCACAGGGCTTATTACATCTATCCAACAGAAATAATCAGAGGCAAAAGCCCAGTAAGAAAGAGAAAATAAGATAAAGGAGGACGAGGAAGAACGCAAGAAGAGTTTGAAGGCAACGCAGAAGAAGAAGCAGGCCGAGGAGGCCAGGAAAGAAAAGGAGGAAAAGGAGGCACATGCCGCAGCAGAACGGGCACTCAAGGAAGAGTTGGACAGAGCAGAAGCTGAATGCCAAAAGAAGGCAGAATAGGTTGCTGCAGCCGAGCGGAAGAGGAAGGCCGAAATAGAAGCAGCGACAGAAACTAAACGCCGGTGAAAGGAAGAGGAGGAAAAGAATAGAGAAGAAAAAGAGGATGAAATGATAGAAGACATCGAGGTGACTCCCCTCGAGATACCTCTGGGCAGTACCAAGCTCTCTGATGTTAGTTCCCCCCAGGGGCAGGAAGAGGAGGTATTCGACCTCACCAAACTCACATTCGATCAATTCTCTTTCAAAATCTGGCAAGAGAAAAGAAGGTCTCTGGCGCAAATTCCCTCCGCCACATCCAAAGTTGCAACAGGCAAAGACATAGTCCTTGATACTAGGACTAATCCCGTGATGATAGCATCGGCAGGCACGGCTTTCGCCGCAGCCATGGAAGAAAATGTAACCAGAATGAGTAGAGAAATAGTCTCTCTGCAAAATAGACTACAAGCAGCCGAGCAGCGGGAGAAAAGGGTAGAACAGGAGAAATCAGAGTTGAAAGCAGAAGTTCAACAACTCTGAAACCAGACTCCCCGGGTCAATGAAGTCCCACTAGCCATTCTAAAAGAGTGTGATGTGTTAGAAGCAACCATGAGGCAGGTGTATGGAGAAATGTTCACCATTAAACAAACAGTCGCCCCATTGGTAAGAGCACTAGCAGAAACTAAGCAAAAGCACGAGAAGCTCAAGGAGGCCTCACAGGCCTTAGACAGAATGATGGATTGGACAGTGCGATACCCTCGGGCACCTGAGAATTTTCCCAAGAGGGATTGGATTCATACACATGATGCTAAGGTCCAGCTCCGTATGGCAATACAGTCTAAGGAAAAACTATCCAAGGACCTGGACAAAGTAATGTCTTCATACAACCACCTAATCAGGGGCATCGACTTGATGCACACTCTTCACCACATTCCTTCGCTTGGGGCATTGGGCGAAGAGAAATCCTGGGAACAAGTGGATCAAGAAATCCAGTCATTTCTACAGCCTATCAAGCAAGCTGTTGTCGCCCCCGAGCCCGCAGCATCTCAAGAACATCTGGATCAGTTTCTTGCCACACCAGTTCGGATTTATACCAAACTTGCCTCTCTTTCCAACCAGATCTCACAAAAAAGGGAAACTCTAGTTCCAAATGCTTTGGAATGCATGCATCGGTTGAAAGAGGAGGTACCTCTTGTTTCCCCCATAGCGGCAGAGTACCAGAAATGGCAAGGTTTTCTCAAAGAGCAGCAGATTGACGCCCCTAACCTCACCATTGCGCGTCCATATTCGTAGCCTGGTAGCAACAAGGCATTGGAAATGGTTAGAGGCAGGTCGCAGGTCGCACCGCCCGGGCAAGTCACAGGTCGCACACACCAGATAGGTCGCAGGTCGCACACACCAGACAGGTCGCAGGTCGCAACCTCTTCCAGGTCGCGAGGCAACTCAACAGGCAGGCAGGCGAAAAGTTGGGAAGCCCAAAGGGCAAGTTTTGTGCTATAAAACTCCCTACGGGGAAAGTGTAAAGGGCTTTTTCTTTTGGAGACTCAAGAGCTACATAGCATTGTATTGAAATATTATACTCTTGTGCATATGAATACAGATACTTGTTAAAACCCCTTTGTTGGATGATGTGTTTTGTTGTGCAAACACTATGTGTATTTTCTTATACAGTTTCAAAACATCTTTTGATTAATGAAGCTGCCCTCTCTATAGCATCATTTATGCATCATGGCTATCTGTGTTTGTGTTGATGATGTTTAGTTTACTATTTGCTCTATTAATGAGTGTTAATGAACTATTTTGTTAGCATTTCGTTTTATCTTTCAGAAAGTAAAGGGACATCTCGCCATAAAGAACTATTTCTTTTGTGGTCAGACTACCTTGCAAGAAGTACCCCAAAGATGTGTTTCTAACGACACCTCCTTAGGTGTACATCCTTTATTTATTGCCTTGCTACACATAGTGTTTTATTCGTGTTTAATGCATCAATCATGTATTCTATATCATGTGAATAAGTGTGTGTCCTCAGGTTCAATCAGGTTCTTTTGAGACCGAAGGGAAGGCGTCTTAAGCAGTAGCCGAACCCACACCCCAGACGAGATCCCTACTCCAAATGGTTCAAGGTCTAATTGGGACTTTCTACCGGGGAGATCCCCTACTGTTGGCCGGACATATTTTCCCGTCAACAGAATTGGCGCTAGAAGGAGGGCCTGATGGCAGCCTCCCAGCATGCAACCAACTTTCCATCACAAACTCCCCACGGGGAGGTCATAAATGACGAACCTATCCCTCCTCCTCTGGAAGATATCCCAGGGGGGGAGACTCGATATTATGAAATCACTAGAGCATAGTTGAGAGCCTTGCGCCCAGCTGCCCGCAATCTTATCAGAGATTTACGATTTACCCCAATCATGGAATTCCTAGCCCACACCAGGACCCCTGCCGAGAACATCACTCGTAATGGTGCCCTGGTGAGTACCATACCCCAGCTCGTGAATCTCATGCTGGAAGACCTCGACACTGCTGTTGAGGAAAACGACCCGATTCTCCAAGAGGGCGAGGAATTTGGTGACACCGAACCTTTCCCCGACTCCCAGCCTAACCAGACCCGGCAAAACAACAACCAGGCACACCCCCCACCTGGGGAGGGTGGAGAAGACAGAGGCCGAGGAAATGAAGGCGGGGGAAATAGAGCTCGCAAAAATGAAGGTGAAGGAAATAAAGGTCGTGGGGCTGGAGGTAGAGGAGATAGAGGCCGAGGCCAAGGAAACCATGCCAACAACCATCACCCAAACCCAAATAGGCCTCCTTTCCACAACTTGGGATATCTTAGAGACTTTCCTTACCGTAAGAGACATCAAGACGAACACTCTCGCCATGAGTCAGAAGCATCGGTCTCAGGTTCGGGAGGTGAATCTAAGCCTGAGTTTAGGCACCACCAGCAGGCTAGGAGAGTGCAACAGCTAGCCTGGATGGCTCAGTCCCCATTAAATCTTTTGGGCCCACTCCACGATCTGCCTAGGCATCCGGAGAAACACCTCCCCAAGTTTGATCCTGAGAAAGGCACCTTAGCTGAAGATCATATAAGCAGCTTCTATTTGTCTCTGCAAATCATGAGAGTTCAGTCCGACGATGTCGCATGTCGACTGTTTCCCCACACTCTTGAAAACAAAGCGGCCACATGGTACCGCTCCCTCCCCAGTGCCTCTATTACTTCATGGGACCAATTCCGTCGCGTGTTCCTGCAGAAGTTTTCAGAAAATAAAAATCCTTCCATGCTCCTCACGGAATTGAGCACCATCAAGTGTCATAAAAAAGAGAAGGTTAAGGACTTCAACCAGCGCTTCGCTACCATACTGCAGAAATTTCCCCCAAACCTGGCGTTGGATGACTCAATAACCATTGACTACTATACCAAGGCTCTCCCTAGGGACATCGTCGTTTTCGTCAAACGTGAAGCCCGCACTACCCTTACGGCTAATTATGCGGCTGCTCTTGCTGTGGAAAAAGACATGCTTTCGATAGGAGCCATCGATCACGAAGGGAGAGATGATCACAAGCCAATCACGAAAAAGGGTCAGTCCTCCACTCCTAATACCACGGATAGGGATAAAGATGCGTTTGATTTCGAAAGCATGACAAAACCCTCAAGCTCTTAACAAATGAAGTCTCTGACCTAAGGAGAAAGGGCATAGAACCCACGACTAGCACTAAACCACCAAAACCATTTTTCAGAAAAAGCAATCCCAACACCAACAGACCTCCGTATAACTCGAATACTGCTCTCAATGTGGAAGAAATAGGGAAAGATAACTTATGTTCTTTCCACCAAGCTGCCCACTCAGAAAAAACATGCCCTCAATGGATTGGCAGCATGACAGCAGTAGTTAATCAGCTTTTAGATGACCAAACCCCGGGGGATGTGACGGAGGATGATGTTTCCGATCACGATGAAGATCCACCCCCGAACGAAGAACCAGGGTCCTCTATCCTAGCTTTTGACATAATCCGAGGGGGGGACAGCCTTACCTCCATTAATATCAACATGGCAGACAATCCCAAAGACCAACCCGTACGGAATTATAGTCTAAGGAGAAAAGGACCTATTCCCAAGAAGTCTTATGAAGACAAGAAAACGGCTTTCCTAAGGAAAATTCTGCTCCCAGGGAACGGAAAACAATCTGCTCCGGAGAAGCCTGCAAATAACATTACCCGAGAAAGTTAAAAGGGCAAGCTCCAGGCAGAATCCCCAAAAACCACTACCGAGCCTAGCCCTCAACCGGATTCTAGCTATAACATTGTTGAGGATATGAAAAAAACAAGAGCAAATATCTCTCTCTACGAGCTTGCCCGCATTACGAACCAAAGAGAACTCATTCTAAAAGCTTTCACCAATACTTCAGCTACGAAGACTGTGAGCAACACTTCCGCGCAAGCCAGTCCAGATGTCCAGTCTATAGTAAACGCCATCAATACAAACTCAAGAGGATCCACCCCTCCTTTCCTTTTGTCCTTCGAGATTTTTAACTTCAACGTTCACAACTGTCTAGTCGACTTTGGTGCCTCTACAAACGTCATGCCTCTATCTGTCTGTGAGAAGCTTAACATTCGCCCAGAGAAAACTGACGCAAAGATCATACAACTCGACAGATCGCAGGTGCCAGCTGTAGGAGAGTTGAATAATGTCATCATCCGCCTGTCGTCAGATTCTAGGGTCCATCAATGCATTGATATTGTGGTTGTTGACATCCCTGAAGCATACGGTATATTGCTTAGCAGAGACTGGTCCAGCAAGTTGCAAGGCTATTTCGCCACCGACTGGTCCCACTTGTGGCTCCCTTACAAGGGGAGCAATAACCAAATCAAGGTCGAAAGTGAACCATATATGAAACACACCGTGACTGATTTGGATGCCGCTAATGAACCCATCAGCTTTGCCTAGGAGGAGCTTGGCATGTGTTTTCTGGATGCTATATTCGGATGTTACCAACCCCCTCAATCTTCAGTAGGCCCCGAGGTCCAATCTGAACTAGCACTTGTCGCGGAGGAGCAAGCCACCCCTGTCGCACACCAAGCCGAAATCCCTTCGTAGCCTACTACCCCGAAGGAACCGAAAAATCACATGTGGACCTTGTACTATGACGATTCCAAGACCCATGACGAAGCTGATGTGGGCTGCATCTTTCTTGACCCTCAGAAGAAAAAATTCTTAATCTCATGTCGGCTAGAGTTCTAGTGCACCAAAAACACTGCTGAATACGAGGCTTTAATCCTCGGACTTAAGAAGGCACTGGATTTAAAGGTAAAATGCCTACAAGTCATTGGAGACTTCGAGATTATCATTCAGCAGGTACGCAACACTATTCACTGTTTGTCTCCACATTTAAAGACGTATCAACAAGAGGTATGGCGATTGATTTCTGCTTTTGATGCATTTGGAATTAAATCTATCCTTAGAATGCACAATGCAGCAACTGATACTCTGGCTAATGCTGCTGCTAGATTTACCCCTTTGAGGGACGGTTTTTCTATTGAAGTTATATATAGACCCTCTGTGCCAGATAACATTACTAATCTACGCGTTTTTGACAATGATCAACAGATCTTGGACTTTATGCTCAATACTGAAGTGTTCAAGGATGCGGCGATAGACGCGGCAGAGCATGATCATGCTTTGCAGAAAGAGCATAATGAACGTAAAGAGAACCCCATGCCCAAGAGGGTGGTGTCATTAGAAAAGCTCTTTGATCTGCAAAGCCGATTCCGCGGCCCCCCAAACACCAAAGTGCAAAGTTCCATATTGGCACATCGGCAAGTGAACTTGGGGTCAGATGAGAACCCAAAGTTCGTTAACCTCGGCAAAGATTGTAGTGATGAGGAGACACGGGCCTTCACCCAATTATTCCGCAAGTATCGAGATGTATTTGCTTAGACGTATGATGATTTACGTACGTACGATACTCGGATCATTCAGCACGTGATACCCGTGAAGGAAAACGTTAAGCCCTTCCAACAGAAACTTAGAAAAGTGCATCTAGCTTTGGAGCCAATGATTCTGAAAGAACTTAAGAAGCTCTTGGATGCACGCATTATTTTCAAAGTTCATCACTCCACGTGGGTCTCAAATTTGGTACCGGTACGAAAGAAGTCTGGCGAGATCCGCTTGTGCGTAGATTTCCGTAATCTGAATCGGGCCTCAAACAAAGACAACTACCCGGTGCCACCCATGGAACAGATATTGCAAGAAGTGTCTGGATCTGAATTTTTCTCCCTATTGGATGGCTTCTCTGGTTATAACCAGGTGCTAGTAGCTGAACCAGACAGATTGAAAACCACCTTCCGGACCAAATGGGGAACCTTTGCTTTCAGGCGCATGCCCTTTGGATTGATCAATGCAGGGGCAACTTTCGACCTAGCCATGGATATAGCTTTCCGTGGTTTGATAGGGCAGAGCATGGTGGTCTATTTGGACAACATCACTGTGTTTTCAAAACGCAGGGGCGATCATTTACGCCACCTCAAACAAATCTTCGAGAGGTGCAGAAGGTACGAGATTTCGCTCAACCCTAAAAAGAGTGTTTTCGCTGTGGCAGAAGGAAACTTGCTAGGCCACATTATAACAAAGCAAGGCATTGTAGTTGATCCAGAATGGGTGAAAGCCATTGCTCAGATTCCTCCCCCGAGCAGCAAGAAAGCAATGCAATCTTTCCTGGGGAAAATCAATTTTGTCCGTAAATTCATCTCGGATTTTGCCCAGATAGTCAGGCTGCTGCAGGGAATGATAAAAAAGAATGCGATGTTCCAATGGAATCTGCCAGAAAGGGAGTCCTTCGACAAAATCAAACAGGCTATAGCTGAAGCTCCTTCCCTCCAAAGTCCAGATTTTGGCAAAAGCTTTATCCTGTATACTTTTGCTTCAGATTCCTCACTTGCGGCTGTCCTTACGCAGAAAGATGGCAACAACGATGAACGGCCCATTTCTTTCATGAGCACCAGTTTACAAGGAGCTGAGTTGAACTACCCAGAAATCGAAAAGCAAGCCTATGCGGTCTACAAAGCGGTCAAGCATTTTAGGCCCTACATCTTGAAAAATCATGTCACGGTTTTTGTTCCACACCCAGCTGTCCGCTCACTTTTCGTGCAGCAGGAGCTAGGCGAGAGGCAAGGCAACTGGGTGGCGTGCTTGCAAGAATACGATTTAGAATTTAAACCGGCACACACCGTTAAAGGACAGGGCTTATGCCAAATGGCCGTGGAAGCTGCAAGTTCCCATGGAATTGAAGAAGAATGTTGGGAACACGAAATCGACATGTACCAGAGCGACCATGTGCCTCAGAAAAGTAGCCCTTCTTGGTATTTCGACATTTCAAGATATTTACCCCAAGGCACCCTAGACCCTGCTCTAACTGCCCGGCAGAAACACGCGATAAGACTCAAAGCTGCATCTCACCAACTAATCCAAGGGAAGTTGTTCAAGAAACATTACGATGGGGTCCTGTTACGCTGCTTGGAACATGACGACGCGCATAAAATATTGATCGAACTGCATGACGGACCAACTGGAGGTCATTTTTCCGGAGATACTACCACCCATAAGATAATGCGCGCAAGATACTATTGGCCTACTCTTTTCAGAGATGCGCATGCATATGTTCGGAAATGCATCCAGTGCCAGAAGTTCGCAAACCGAGAAGCACGGCCAGCCGCCCCCTTACTCTCTGTAGCAGTGGAGGAGCCTTTCCAGATGTGGGGTTTGGATGTAATTGGTGAAATCACACCTCACTCTTCCAAACAACACCGGTATATCCTTACAGCTACTGATTATTTCACCAGGTGGGTCGAAGCAACACCTTTACGCCGAATCAATGATCAGGAGGTAATAGAATTCCTCACGCATTCCATCATCACCAGGTTTGGCGTTCCAACTTCCTTGGTTTTCGATAATGCGACTTACTTCTCATCTTTTAAATTATATGATTTTGCGCTGGAAAATGGTATTGTTCTGAAACATTCTGCAAATTATTATTCCCAGGGAAATGGATTAGCTGAGTCAACTAATAAGAATCTTATCCGTATCATTAAGAGGACCCTGCTGTCCCACCAGCACAACTGGCACAATGCCCTTCACAATGCACTTTGGGCTGACCGTATCACTCCCAAGTCCTACCTAGGCACCTCTCCATATTTTCTCATGTATGGAAAAGAAGTTTTTCTTCCTCCCCATCTATCTCTCCCTACCCTTCAGTTGTCCCAAGAATGTCATGGTACCCCATGCCCTACCTTGCAGACTCGAATCGACACCTTGCTGAAGTTGGAGGAAGAAATGCAAAAAACCCAGGAAAAGTTCGCCATCCACCAGAGCCGAATCAAGAGATGGTTTGATAGAAAATCCGCAGGGAATAAAAATTTTGAGGTAGGAGACCTGGTCCTAAAGTGGGACAAAGCTCATGAGGAAAAGGGGAAGCATTCCAAGTTCCAAGCACTATGGACAGGTGCTTTCCAAATTAAGGAGAAGTTAGGATCCCACACATTTAGATTGCAAACCCTTGAGGGACGAGTCGAGGTCCTCCCGGTAAACATGCATGACCTCAAACACTATTTCACTTAGCAGCCCTTAGAGAGCTATCTTATCCTTGTACCATAGTTTCTTTTCTCGCCTTTGTTTAAAAATAAAAAAATAAAAAATAAAATAAAATAAAATAAAATTTTAAGGAAGGATCTGTTAGAGCCACGCAATTGGCACACTGCAACAGGTTCTATGCTGATGGAAGGCCTTTTCCGATAAACTCGAAGGCGGAAAAATCTTGCTTGTTCTCTGCACCTGAGGGTAGCATATGACCTAGCTCAAGTCATTAAGCGGGAAGCCTACCTCGCCAGTCTGAGAGGGTGTCTGCAAAGAAAATACGATGTAGTGGTAACCAGATCAGAAGGGAAAAGAGGTAATCTATGCTACAACAGGGTATCTGGGAAGAACCAAAGTCCTCATACCAGACCAGGAACAACCTCTCTGCAAGAAAAATAATTCGGGATCCCTCATCCGCCTAGGCTAAATTGCCATCTCAAATAAGTGCCACGAGCACATCTAAATAAGTGCCTCAGGCACATTCAAAATAAGTGCAATAGCACACTAATAAAGGGTCAAGGATTGAGAAAGGCTTCCTGCGTAGAGAGGTGATGTAACGACTCCACCAGGGTATTGACCAGGCTCGTTGGAAGCGGAGCAACGTTCACGATTCCTAGGCAGTGACTCCGCCGGGACCGAGGTTCGCTGGCAGCGGAGCAACACGACGAGGACAAAATAATCATACCGGACCCTGTAGCCACCTAGATTTCTCCAACCCTTCTAGTCCGGAGACCTGAAGGAATGAATTTTGGTTAAACAGCACCCGAACAGGCCAGCAGATTGAGAAACCTAGCAAGGTGCCAAAAGGCTAGGCAATGTCAACCGCAAGGTAAAAGAAAACAGTCAGCAGAGACCCCTCCCTCTCCCCACCAAGACTAACCATCGACATAGACTCTGGGTTCATCTAGTGAATCACCATTTGTTGTAGCCCCTACAACACCCTCCAAAAAAACCCCCACTTCAAATTTTTGGAGCCCCTTGAAACTAGAGAAAAACCAAGTGAAGAATCAATAAGGCCAAGTCGCCAAGTCGCAAAACTCATTTTTTAGAAAATTGCGACTATGCAACCTTGCGACCCCGCGACCTAAGGGTCGCAAGGTTGCAAGGTCGCTAAGTCGCAAAGCTAAACTTTTAATGAAAACTGCAACCCTGCGACCTTGCGACCCCGCGACCCCCAGGTCGCCAGGTCACAAGGTCGTGAAGTCGCAAAACTCAACTTTTAATGAATACTGCGACCCCACGACTTTGCGACCCCGCGACCCCCAAGTCGCCAGGTCGCAAGGTCGCAGGGTCGCGGATCCTCTAAACCACACAAATTGCGACCTAGCGACCCCGCATTAAATGCCCGCACGTGTGACTTTTTATATAAAGGAGGTCGCTAGGTCGCATTTTTCACAATCGGCGAATAGAAAGAAACGGCTCTGACAAGTCGACTGGCGCGATTTTCCGGGGCAAGTTTCCATTTCCCTCCTGATTTTTCCTTTGTGGGAAATTTCTTACCAAACCCATGTCTTCTTAGACCTTTAAATTTCCATCTGCATGAGCTATTACGTTCTTTTCTGGTTTAGGGTTGTTTGTAATCCTGCTTTCATCACAACTGCCCAAGCTCACCACATTTCTTGTTCAGCTTCTCATGGCCTTGTCCCCTGCTCCCAAAGCCATCCCTCAACTCTTCCTGGACCCTTTTAGCCTTATAATTTTCCAGTTAGAGGGAGAAAACCTTCACGCCGCGTGTGCCCAAAACCCCCCATAAGCTTTGGTGATATCATGAAGCCTTCTACACGCCTAAAAAACACCAAAAACACAGTAAACATCTATAAACAAAGAGTATCAGAGCACAAGTGAAAATTAAAGATTTTAAAGGATTAAGGCAAAAACTCAGGAATCAAAGGCCTAATCCACAGATAAAGATAGTGTTAAAGGACGAAGACCCATAGAGATAAAGATCAAGGCTTAATGAAGCCTAAAGCACAATAAGAGCTAGATAAGTGAAACATAAAGGCCACATCAGCAGAGAAGCCTCTACATGCCAAATCAGGGAGGCTAGTTACTTTCCATCGACCCATACTGCCACCTGCAGTCCTATTTTTCATTAACATAGGCACCATAAAGGCAGTCAGAGATATTATTGACATATATGCAGCTCAAAAGTAATTTCCAGCCTACCAGAGCTTCCGAAAGTCAAACAAAAACAGCCAGAGTGCAGATATAAGAAAAGGTCCATTTAATGAAGTATGGAGCATGTCATTCCTTCTCCATCAAGCCTCCAAGAGGTCAAGAAGCACTGTTATTCATTTAATTGGGCCAACAATATCTTCTGTTACTTCACCTCCTCATTCCCCTATAAGAACTCCTGTAAATTACATTGAAAAAGTTGTTGGTTGTTGGGATTTTATCGACTGTTTGAACTGTTATTGAGGGAAAGTAGTTGAGTAGTTTGTAATATAGTAGGCTGGGAAGAGAAGTTTGGACTGTAAAGAGCCACTGGATTCAAAATATGTGAATGGTTTTGTACATCAATTAAACAAGCAGATTCACAGGATCCTGGTCTATATTATTGGTGATGTTTTCCTTACTGTAATTGTCTCCTTTCATGTTTTATCATACTGTCCATTATTCTCTGATAAAGAAAAAAAATCATAGATTAGGACATACTACTGGAAGTACCTTAAATCTCACTGTCAAATATTTATCTTTATGTTTTCCTTTGATTGTGTATCTAAGAACAAATTCAACATAATTTAACCAGTATAAAAGTTGGTTTGTCCATGCTTATTGATGTATGAGTTTAGAGTTTGTCTCTTAGATGTTCTTGTTTGGTTTTAGCTGGAAGAATTGGGAAACTGGGGATTCAGAAGTTAGCCCTGTCCACTAGGTTCATTTTCCAACAGTTAGCCTTTCTAAGATACCTTTGAGTTAGTGTCAAAAGTAGTGAGGGTTAAAAGTATTTCTCTGATCTTAGGCCTTACTCTGTGTTTCATCTTAAATGTTTTCTACCTTCTGAATCATTTATGAGGACTGCTGGATTGTCTTCCTTAAGAGTATGCTAAAAGCAGGTTAAGTTAAAAGTCTTTCCTTAATCTTAAGCTACCCTTTGTGTCTTTATTGAGAGTTTCCTTTGTGAGTATGTCAAAAGCAGGATAGGTTAAAAGTCCTTACCTGATCTTAGGCTACACTTTGGTTTCTTTCTTTCACCCACTTCTTAATGTTCCATCTCATCATCTATCTAAAAATATCCTTTAATATAAATGACTTTCCCTATGGAAACCCTTGGATAGTTGTTATGCAAGTAATACCCTTTTATGACACCATAGCCCAATGGATTGACACTTCTATTGACCTATCTTCCCATGCTGAAACATCCTTATATTCAGTTCCTTCTTTACTTCCATAGCCTTCTCAGTTAATGATCTCCAACCAAACAAACAAAACCAAAAACCCTTGTGCTTCATACCTAGCCTAATACCTCAATTTGAGCCTTAAAGATATATCATTCTTTACATTTATAGAGATATCCCTCTCTGGATCCAGGAGGGCTAGATCCTAGGATCCCAAAATGGTTTGATGTTGTCTTATCTTTTGGTCTTGCCAATCTGGCCAAAACATGGAACCACAACAGTTCCAACATCAAAATCATCTATTTTTGCAGATCTCCAAAAAGTCTTGGACAATCATTCCAAGGTTTTTTGAAACTCCAAAAGGACTCCCACCTATTCATGATCATGATCATGCTATTCATTTGATTCCAGGAAGTGTTCCTCCAAACATCAGGCCTTATAGATATCCTTATGTCCAAAAGAGCGAAATTGAACATATGATTTCAGAAATGTTAGAGGCGGGTATAATTCAACCTATTCAAAATTCTTTCTCTACTCCTGTAGTATTGGTACACAATAAGGATGGATCATGGCACATGTGTCCAGATTATATGGAGTTCAATAAGCTCACCATTAAAGATAAATTTCCCATTCCTGTGATTGATGAATTATTGGATGAATTACATGGAGAAATTTATTTTACCAAATTGGATCTTCGTTCAGGGTATCATCAAATTAGAATGAAGACTAAAGATATTCCGAAAACAACATTTCGAACTCATGAGGGTCATTATGAATTTTTGGTCATGCCTTTTGGCCTTACCAATGCACCGTCTACATTTCAAGGGTTGATGAATTCCATTTTCAAACCCTTCCTTAGAAAATTTGTGCTAGTATTTTTTGATGATATACTAATCTACAGCAGGTCTTGTAAGGATCATGTTGAACATGTTGACAGGGTGCTCAAACTATTGTAGGAGAAACAATTATATGCAAAAACATCCAAATGTTTCTTTGGAGTACAAGAGGTGGAATATCCGGGTCATATTGTATCTCACGAGGGTGTTAAGGTAGACCCTAACAAAATTAAAGCCATTAAGGAATGGAAAGTCCCCACAACCATAAAGCAGTTGCGAGGATTTCTCAGGTTAACAGGGTATTATCGCAAGTTTGTTAAGAATTATGGGAGAATAGCAGCACCTCTAGCAACATTATTGAAGAAAGATGCATTTTCATGGACTCTTGAAGCAACTAAGGCCTTTGAACATCTTAAAGAGGCAATGTGCCTAGCACCGGTCTTAGCTACGCCAGACTTCACAAAAACCTTTATCGTGGAATGTGATGCCTCAGGAAATGGAATTGGTGTTGTTTTAATGCAGGAAGGAAGACCCATTGCTTTTGAAAGTCGTCCAATCAAAGGAAAGTATTTACAAAAACCTATTTATGAGAAGGAAATGTTAGCAATACTGCATGCACTAAAGAAATGGCGAACTTACCTAATGGGAAGACACTTCAAGGTAAAAACTGATCATGATAGTCTTAAACACCTTTTGGAACAAAGACTATCTTTAGAAGAGCAGCAAAAATGGGTCACAAAGATGTTGGGTTATGACTTTGAAATAATATACAAAAAAGGAAAGCTTAATGTTGTTGCAGATGCACTCTCAAGAAAGAATGAAGAGGTGGAAGCATTGCTTGGTGCCATTTCTATTATCCAACCAGATTGGATAACTGAAGCAAGAGATGAATGGAAGAAGGACAAAGATGTATGGACACTCATTCAAAAGTTGCAGCAAGATCCTAGTACATCTGATACATTTATTTGGAAAAATGATTCCTTATGGTACAAAGATCGCTTATATCTTTGTAATAATTCCCAACTAAAACAAAAGATTCTTCTGGAATTGCACACTTCTCCTTTAGGAGGACACTCAGGATTTTTAAAAACTTACCACAGGGTGAAGAAATTTTTTTTTTGGGATGGCCTTAAATCTGATATTCAAAAGTTTGTGGCGGAATGTTTGGTTTGCCAGCAGAATAAAGTGGAGACAATTAAGACCCCGGTACTTCTACAACCTTTATCCATTCCAAGTCAACGTTGGGAGGAGATTTCAATGGATTTTATCACAGGTTTACCTAAGTCCGAAGGAAAGAATGTCATCATGGTGGTAGTTGATAGACTTACCAAGTATGCACACTTTGTGCATTATCTCATCCATTTAAAGCAAGTACAGTTGCTACTACATTTATGGACAGAATTCAAAAGCTACATGGAAGCCCAAGGGTTATTGTGAGCGACAGAGATCCCATTTTTACCGGAAATTTTTGGACGGAGTTATTTTCTTGTTTGGGTACTCAATTAGCTCATAGCTCATCTTATCATCCTCAATCTGATGGTCAAACCGAGATAGTAAATAAATGTTTGGAAGGATATCTTCGTTGTTTTGTATCTGATAAACAAACACAATGGGTCAAGTGGTTACCTCTTGCCGAATGGTGGTATAACACTTCCTTCCATACTGCAGCAAAAATGACCCCATTTATGGCACTTTATGGATATCATCCACCATCCATCACATAATATTTAAGAGAAAATTCGAAGGTTCAAGCAGTGGAAGATCACATCGAGCATCAGCAAGAAGTTCTCCAACTCTTAAAGGATAACCTGAATTTGGCACAAAATCGAATGAAACAACAGGCAGATCAACATCGCAGCGAGAGAAGTTTTGATGTAGGAGATCGGGTATTTTTACGGCTACAACCATATAAACAAATGTCCCTCAAGCAAGCTAAGAAGGATAATAAATTATCGCCAAAGTACTATGGTCCTTACAAGGTGTTGCAAAAGATTGGTACTATGGCATACAAATTGGAGCTTCCTCCTTCTTCACGAGTGCATCCAATTTTCCATGTTTCATGCTTAAAGAAGGTTATAGGTGAAAATCTTCCAGTTCAAACAATATTGCCAGAACTTGATGAGGAAGGAAAATCATATTGGAACCTGAAGCGGTCATGGAAACAAGAACTCGACAGCTACGGAATTGATCAATTTCAGAGTATCTCATCAAGTGGAAGAACTTACCCACCGAAGATTCTACATGGGAGGATGAGAATTTTATACAGAAGCACCCGGAGCTACTCAAGCGTTGAGGACAACACTTTTTTGAAGGAGAGGGGCATGTTAGGTCCCTATATCACTAGTATAGTCCCTTATTATTGTTAGTGTAACTCCCTTATTGTTATTATTGAACCCTTGTAACCCCCATTTTGTTATTATTGTGCCCTTAAATTATTATTGTTAGGTCGGCTAGGATTACATTGTGGCCCACTAGGATTACATTATGGCCCCATGGAATCCTATAAATAGAAAGGAGGTTTTGTAAATTGTATCATCCAAGAATTGTTCATTTATGTAATGTATTGGAGGTTGCCCCTTCGAAGTGGCTTATTTCTAAGGCGTTAATATCTCTTTTATTCTCTTTTTGGAGCTGGTTTCACAACAATGATCTTTAAATCTCCATAGTTCAAATGGCCAAGTCACCTATACCATAATTCACTGATGTCTTAGCTCTATACCGTCTCTACTTTCATGCTCAAAGCAACACATTCTTCTACATCCAATTTGTATAGGTTCTTCACTTGAACCCCGATCCTCTTCACTTGTATCATGGCGATGTGATGAAGGAAAGCCATTCCTTTTCTAAATATCACATCGTAGCCACGATCTTCCAACATAGAAACTAAAAATAAATTATTCTTCAGACCCAGAGCATACATGAAGTATTTTAATATGATAGGAGACCAAAATCCCTATGAAAAGTAACTGTACCGATACCAGTCACGCTATACCTTCCATCATTTCCCATATAAATGTGCATATGGAGGTCCTTCTCCTCCAAGTCACTGATTTTTTTTTTTGTTTCCTGTCATATGGAATGAGGCTCCACTATCCAGATGCCACACACTGCCCATCACCAATGTCACCATGCATTTAATGAGGGTGAAATGCAACTGTAATTGTGAAGCTAGAGCTTCACCTGTCGCTCCTCCTAAGAGCATCTTGTTGACATTATTGTGTGGAAACTTCGTGGCATAGTGTCCCAACTCATGAAAATGAAAAAATTTAATCTTCAACAAGTCTTTCTTCTTTCCTGCATGAGTAGATTCTTCTTTGGAATGTGATTTCTTCCCTTTCCCTTTCTTCACAATTCTCCTCATCTTCAACATTAGATGAGTTCTCGTCTCTGGTGTTCTGCCTAAACTCTTATTGTACCAAATATGACCATAATATTTCCCATTTCGGTAGCTTCTCCCTCCCATTGACCAAATCCTATTAGTTGTTCCAAATCTTGGGATGACCTAGAAGTGCTAGGCTTACTAGATCATCTTCTACAACCGTAACACCAACACTCCCAATTTCATCACGAAGTTGTGTGAAATTGACGAGGTACTGTGGTGTTATGTTTCCCTTATGCATTTTGATATTCCAAAGCTTGTCTTTGAGTGCCATATTCCTGTGGTCACTACTGTTCTGGAAAAAAAGTGTCAATGTCTTCCATATTTCATATGGAGTTTCTTTCCCGTGGATATTAGAGACAATATGGTCTCATACTCCCTCCAATATGTTCCTCCTCACCTTGGCGACACTCTTCTTCCACTCTGCTAGATCCTGAGCATCACCTGGTGCTGGTTCCAAGACATAATTATCAATGCATTCCTTTAGCCCATTATCTTCCATGACTACTTCCATTTGGTCCTTCCAAGCAATGTAATTCTAGCTACCCTCAAGGTCATACTTGAGCCTTAGACCATAGAACACCATATTGATAGCTCCGAAGAATAGATCTGCAAACTTGTTCCTCCTACAAATATAACTTCAAATTCTCTTCTCTATTGTGATTATAGCTCTGATTCCATGTTGAAATTAATTGTAGATTCAAACTTCTCATGCAATGTTCTAAAACATAAGACACATATACTTCTACTCATCAATGCAAATAAATTCACGATTGAGAAGCAATATAAAAAAACATGTGACATGAATGAATTAAAAAACATAACACGAGGATATATCTATGGGAAACCCACTACTCAAAACTCCTTCCTATATGTATCGCATTAATCTGAAAATAGAGAAGAAATATAATACTTTTTAAAGCCTGAAAAATCTCTGCACAAGTATAATCTATCTCACTGCTTCACAAGCCTGATCTAGACAATACTTAGCCAATTTTCCTGCCTACCAAGCCCTTATTTAATTGCAATGTTTCTCAAGGAATAAGCCCCCTATTAATTAGGGAAATCCCCATTCTGAACTGCATAATCCCTATAGGTCCTTCTCTGACTACATGTACCACTTGTACAACTTGGATAATTATACAACTGATAGTACACTCCCTTTAAACTCCAATATCAACCGGATAACTCAGATATCATGCACACATGAGTTAATTATGGATGATTTATTAGTTAACTAGTTGATCACTGAGTGCACAACCCACTACTAGACCTCCCACTAGTTCCTCCAATAGCTGGAACTAGCTTAACTGATTTTAACTTAGTTTAACTAAATTAAATTATTACAACTCAAATTAAAATCAACCTATCCTCCTAAAATTTAGGAGACATTCTACATGACTCAAGTTAGGCCCTCAACTTGAATTAACTGAGCCAAATAATTCAAACTAACTTAGTTAACACATTCTTGTTATCTTGTGATGTGGAATTACAATTTTCTCCTCATTTAATTCAAGGGAAAATTAAATCAAGATTTTCTTGTTTCCATTTTTCAACACACAATCTCTATTTAAAGAGAATCGAGGGTCATGGCTGCTGATTGATTGTGCGAAGTATCTTATGTAAAATTTTCTTTTTGCATTAATAAAATTTCCTCAAGTGGTTGCATTGGCTGGGGTCGTGAATTGTTTCTCTCTTAAAGGGGTTTAACCACATAAAAATGTTGGAATTGTGATCTTTGATTTGGCTGTGTAAGTGGTTATTGAATATGTTCATCCTCAATGGAATACCATGTTTACCCTAACATGGTATCAAATCCATTTTTAAGAATTGTTCCCATTGGGGATTAAGAGTCTGCATTGCCATATTTCCAATGTTTTCTATTTTTATACCATTTTGGTTTGAAAAGACTATTCCATTGCATCTAAATGTTGGTCTAAACTAAGAACACCTTTTGTTTCTCCAAATAGGTGTATGTTTGCCCAAGATACAACATTTTTTGCTAGGTTTGGAGGTATATATTCCAAATACAACCCTTTTTGAACTTATATATATAAAGCATAGTTCATATTTCAATATTTTGTTTATATTCCTAGTTTTCTACTCTTTATGGTCTGCATATGCTCTTTGCCCCACACTTTGTGTGATCTCGACAAATCAAAAACATAATAAAAAGTGTTTTCTTTACTATGTATGCTCTTTGTTGTGTGATTTGTGAGATCTCGATCCTCATTCACCACTATTGCTATGTATTTTGTGCTAGTTCACTTGATTAAAATTTAATTTATTTAGTAAGAGGTCTTTACCTAAAATCAAATGCTTTAATTTACTTATTGAAAAAGTTCATGAGAATTAGGTTATTTCATAACTTTATTATAAAATGTATTTCAATTGTAATCTAAAAGTAAATCACCATAAAATAACATTAATTTTATTTTGGTTATTTTTTGCATGCAATTCTCATTTGTAAAGTAAATTCATTGTAAAAGTGACTCTTATTTATAAAAGTGGACCACTTCATAAAGTAATTTATTCATCAAAGTGAGATTATAGACAAAGCTAGCAAGAGAAATCATTTTTAAATTTTTTTTTTCATCAACATCAATCACCACATGGACCAAGTTTACATGCCGCCTTTTTAAAAAATGGGCACAACTTTCACATCCAACGTCCATTTTTAGTTCCTTTTTTTTAAAAAACCTATTTTCCCAAGAGCTTTCCATCAAGAAAGTCATTGTCAATTTTAGATTTTGAAAACATATTACCTACATATTTGAGTACGACCCCTCCAACTAAAATTTTTCTTACCTAATTCTCATGGAAATCCCACATGGAGGATGTACTAAGAAGTAAAGTATTGTAATGGATTACCCCAAGACAAGAAATTTCATCCATGGATGTTAATGAGAGAGCCAAATGGGATAATAGAAATGATGAAGCACGTTGATTAATTGGAATATCCATTTCTCCTCATTTACGATTTCATATTCAAGGAATCAATGATCCAAATTTAGCCTGAGAAAAGTAGAAACAAAAATTTGGGAAAGTTAATATTATTATATCTCACCAACTTAAAATTCAGATCACGACTTTAAGTCCTAATGATTTCTCTTGCATTGAAGATTATTTATCTAAGTTCAAAATACTTAGAAATTTACTTTAAGACTATTAAGTTGACCTAAATGATGAACATTTCATATATATTATTCTTTCCAAGCTTGGTTATACATATTTTTTTTTGTTTCTACATTTTATGCCACTAAAGAATCTTTGGGGGATGCCTATCAAAAAACTTCTCTTGAATCTTTTTATGAATCTTTGAATAGAGAACAAGGACATATCTTGCATGTTGGATTGATTATCACTTCAGGTACATCTAACAAGGCCCTATTGGCCCAATAGAAAGATAAAACCAAGCATCCAAAGAAGCAACATCCTCACAACAATAACCAAAATAAGGGTCCAAAACCCTCTCAACCCCTCTCTACTAATAATGGTGACAAAGGACCAAAATAAAAGAGTAAGAAGATTGATAGAGATTACAATTATATTGCGAAAGATGGATATGTGGAGTCTATTTTTTTAAAAAGGATGGGGGATTTGAAAGGAACAATAAAGAAGCACATTTTTTCATAATAGACACATTATACTAAGTTGAACTTAACTAAATCCTAACTGCTTAAATATCCTAACATCCCCCTTTAAGTATAATTTGAGACAATATTGAAGGATTTACAAAGGTAGCACAATAGGAAGGAAGGAAGCATTAAAGCCTATAAACATAGGGGCCCTAGAGCCTTAACATGGAACATAAAAAACACACAATATTTTCCAAAAATATTAGTATCCATGTGTGTATGACAGATCATTAAGGGAGAAGGCCTCTAATGTAAGGTGACATGAGAAAAACACATAGAGCTTGTGACTTTTGAAATTTGGATGAGAACACCCAATAAAACTATTTATATTTTCTTAGTCATTTGGAAGGTAATGGTGATGTCTTTCCCCTTAATTAAGAAATGGTTAGCGTGGAAGGTTTTCATGAGAAGGAGGATTAGAATTAGGGATGACCCATGTGTGGGATGTGGGGAAAACTATAAGTTACTAAGGAAGCTCATTGAAACTTTGGGAGAAAGGTAATTATTTTGATTTATATTGAATAAAATATTCTTAAAACTCTACCTTGTGGAAACAATAATGGTTAAATGTAGACATAATGGGTTTTAAGGGAGAGGAGAGGTATTATGGAAGGGATATTTAGTTGCATGGAGAGAATTAATGTTAATCACAGAAAATGAAGATGATATTTTTTGGTTTGGGAACCTAATTGGTTTCAGAATCTAGTTCTCAAAGAGGGAGAAGGACTACAAGAGTTGGAATGATGGTTAAAATAAGTATGGGAAAGTTCAAGTACCTTCTAAAATAAAAAAAATATTTGTGTGTTTGATTTAATGAATAAGTTTCCCATGTGGATTATAAATTGAAAAGAAATTGTTAAAGACTTGGAAGATGCCCACTTTGTCAAGTAAATGATTATTCTATTTCTCATATTCTTATATCCTCCCCCCCCCTCTTGTAGAATTATTTTGGAAAAATATCAAAGATCTATCCGGGGTATGTGATGCTTTGAAAGGGTTAGTATGTAGAGGAATGCCTCAAAAATTTGTGTGAGAATGGTGCAATAAAATCATACAAGGCTTTTCCCCTCATAATCTCTTGGGGAATATGGTTAGTAAGGAAATCATGAAGTAATTCTCATCGTTACATTTATTGTGCAACTCAGATTTTATTTATACTTAGTAGTTTTAATTGATAAAAGGATAGGAAGAGACCCAATATTATGGTGAAATAAGAGATAGATAAATATCGGATTTGGGCATACTAGGTCGGTGATACACAAGGTGATCCTCTTATTAGTGAATTGGTGGGGGTGGGGGGGTTTCATATTTGATACCTATTTCTTCAAATTCAAATATGGTTTAAGTATAAACACTAATAATAGGGTTGAGTTTCTAGCATTAAAATTTATTTTCATGATGATTGTTTCGAAAGATGTTTTGTAGCATCCCCATCTTAACCCCCTAGTTAATTTTTAATTAGTTGTAATTATTTATGTTAATGATGTTGTATTTCCTATGCTAGCATAAAAGTGTTTCTATTGCAACAAAGATGAACTAGATGAATCTAGGAATAATGTGTATGTAATCTAGAGGTCTAATTAATAACTACGTTGACTAGAAATATATGAGAAATGATACAACCTATGATACCATGAGTGGGGAAATGATGAGGGGATTGCAGGAATTTGTTGGAATAGGGTCTCCTACAAGAGCTGCGAAACTGGTCCATTTTGTATATTTTTGATTATATTTAGTCTAACGCAAGGGTTTTGGGAGGGTCAAAGCTCCTAATGCATTGTAAGTGGGTCAAGGGTAGACCAAGAGTCCTCAAATCACGGTTTACAGACCATTGGATGTGTAGGATAAAATAGTATAAGTAGTTGAAACTTTTTGAGCTGTAAGACGGACTTGGGCTAAGATTGGTGCAAATTGCGAATTAGTAGATCTGTTTGGGTTTTTGGGAAAGGACTCCTGCTGGCTGTGTGCGCCGAGATCCTCAGTCCTGCTGTGTGTGGACCCTGCTGCTGTGTGCGCAGGTTGGGTGTTGGGTATTATAAAAGGATCGGAAGAATTAATGAATGCGGAAGACTGTTGAAATATCTGAATCTATTGGATCTGTGATATCTGTTTATGTATGCTCTGTGTCATTGATTTAAGCTGCAAAAATACTTGTGTTACTGGTTTATACTAAGATCTAGATCTATTATCGTATGAATGATTCTATATTGAGCTCCACAAGTAACTGTGCTAAGTGCTTATTCTGCGTTGACCATTAATCTGAATCTGTTTATTAGAATTGATGCAATAATAGCTGCGATAGTTGCCTTATTTTCCTATATCTGTTATTCATTGCAATTATACATGATATTGCGCACGTGGATGTGGAGGAACTGATATATCTGGGTTCTATAATATGCGATTTGATATTTGTGAAGTCAAATGCAGCTCTGCCTGACTTACCTACCCTCTCCCAGGGTACGGAAACCTGGTTCTAGCACCCTCCCATACTACTTTGGGTGAGACTTTGGCCTACGCAAGCAGGCCACTACCGAAAGGGCTAGTAGTATAGGGGTTTGTTGGCAAACCTTAACCTCCGAACCTGGGTCAGGACCCCTCGAACCAACAAATGGTTCCGTTGCTGGGACTGGGAGCATTTTGAGAGAGGGGTCGAGTAATGCCAAGGCCGTACTAGAAACATGAAAGAAAATAAATTGATGAATGGTTCTAATGGAAAGTTCAAGAATTCACAGTGAAATGAAACCACACTAAGAGGTTGACCACTGAAGAGTGGAAAAATAGGTATATTTTCACAGATATCTACGAGATATTTTTTGTAACCATTGCGATCGAGCTCCAAGAGTGGCTCGCAAGGTTGGTTGAATTTCATAAGTGTTGGAAGGAAGAGTGGGTCACACAGTGGACCCTAGAATTGATCCAGTGGTTAGAAAAGGCTGATAACACCATCACTTGGACCATAGACCATTGGGTGGACAACGTGCTAGGAGGATTCGTGATGGAATTTTCCATCGATCAATTCGTCTCCTACTCCAAAGCAGAGCGAAGATTCTTCAAAAGATTTAGGGGTAAGTTTTTGAAGACTTTACCATTGCTGATTAAGATATTACTGTGTGAAAAAAGTATTCTGTGTAGCCACACCGAATGAATGATCGCTGATCTGGACGGGATTATGACGCAAAGCAGCAAATACTATTAGACCAACCTAGAAGAAGGTAGATCTGTCTATAGCCTGGTAAGAGAAGCAGCTGCACAGAGTCCTCCAACCACACCAGTTTCAAACCAGCGTAGGGGTAAGAATTCACCTACACCTCCACCACTAGAAGATGACATGGCTGCCAACATGAAATTTCCTACCTTTAAGGGTGTGGGAGATGAGGACATGGAGCAGTTCTGGTTTGTCACAAAATCTGTATGGACTGCGTAGAACGTAGTTAGTGATGCAGTGAAGAGGGCACAACTGTCTGTTGCCTTCGAAGGAAGAGCTTTGGATTGTTACATGGGATACATCGGACAACATGCAAACTCAACCATCGAAGAGATCAAGAACGCCTTAAAACAACAGTTAAAGAATCCTAAGTCCTATTCTCAAATAGTGGTTGATCTAAAGGATTTCAAGAAAGGGCCTTCTGAATCGGTATGGGAGGCCGATCAATGGCTGAAGAAGGTGATCAGGGAAGGAGGATTTCAGTACGATGACAGACAGCACATGGAGTGGTTCATTGCTATGTTTCTGCCTCGCCTGCGCATATCTATGGGTCACCAAAATTTCGAATCACCGGAAAAAGCCCTGGAGGTCGCTATGAAGTTAGAAGCTGTGCCCAGAGACGATACCCAGCTAGACGTCCAGCAGATCCAAGGACAATCGGAGGTGATGCACATGGAGATCCAGAACCTGCGAAAGGAGCAAGGTGCAGAGGCTAGCCCAAAAATATGGTGCATACGTTGCAAGACGAATGATCACACCAAGGATAACTGCCCGCTATTAACAGACTACATGCAGGCCAGGGGACCTAGTCTGCTGCACCCTAGGGAAGTGGCAGGGCCAAGTGGGCTGGCAATATGGTGCGATGATTGCTACGTTGCAGGGCTGCACAACAAAAACCACTATCTTCGCCTTACTGCGTACGTCCCAGAAGTAAAACAACAATGGTGCAGGTTCTGCAGGTCGGTAGGACATGGTGAACAGAACTGTCAGATGTATGATTTGATGATCGATCGGGGGAATATCTATAGGGTGAATTTGGATCCATCCTCGCCCAGATCCCTCTCGAGCGCAGGGGGGTCCCCTAGCAAGGGGCAGGGGAGGCAGAAGAGGTAGAAGCGCAGGTCGGGGATGAGGGAAACTCATCTGTTATAACTATGGAGAGGTAAGGAATTTTTCCAGGGACTGTCCAAACCCTACAAGATAGACCTGCCGGTATTGCAAGCAGCTGGATCGTGCGATTTAAGACTGTCCAGTCTTGATAGCGAAGATGCAGGAAAAGCAACCGATACCTATGCAAAATGTGCAGAGGGTTAAGGCCAAACTACGAGACAAGATCCAAGCGTGAATGTCGTAACACACAGTGGGATAGCCACTAGGGGGCCTAGGGAGAAAATTGCAACCGAGCCTCTGATCCGACCAGCAGTTAGCAAACAGGAAGGGTTGGATCTAAAAAAGGAGAAAGAAACATTTATCGCAGATCGCAAGGACTTTGTCGAGGCAGAGGCATCTACTTTGCAGCCGCCTAAGGACCTCAAGGCAGATGAGGAGGTCAAACCCTTTTTACAAGCATGTATGAAGCTGCTGCGCAACCCGAGGGCTGTAGAAAATATTCAGGCATTGATAGATAGCTGTGCAACACGACCTATCCTCCCTCTAGAAGTCAATGACGTACATAAATTCTATAGGTATAAGAAACACACCGGTAGGGAGATGCAGTTGACTGCGTAGATCGGTGATTATGAGATGGATCGAGTTATTTTGGACCTAGGGTTGGATGTGAATGTATTACCTAAACAAACTTGGCAAAAAATGGGGGAACCTAAGTTGGAATGTTCCACTATCCAGCTGCGTATGGCCAATCAACAGAAGATCATTCCATTGGGAAGACTATCGAAGATTGTGGTGGACATCGCAGGGGTTAAGGTCTGGGCTGGCTTTGAAGTAATTTAGATTGTCGAAGATGCAGACCCCTACCCTACGCTCCTAGGCTTGGATTGGGCCATCGATATGGGAGGCATCATTAAACTAAAGAAGAGAAGCATGGTATTTGAGAATAACGGTACAGGGGTAATAGTACCATTAGATCCGGTGGAGGGTGAATGATACACAGAACTAGTGTGTGACGAAGAGGATGTAGATCACATCTATAAGTTGAATGCGCAAGATGAAGATTGGATCAACCCCACGGTGGAGGGGGTACTCTGCTGGGAAAAGGAAAACGAATGTTTCTCTGACTCTGATGGGGTGATGGAGAACTGGAAAAACCCATTACATGATGTCTCTGCACTAATATGTCTTCGGATCACGAAGAACTTCTACTGCATCTCCTCGAAGGTAAGATATCTACCTTATTTCGATAGTTCCAGTAATGTTAAGGAATTTTTGCAGGCATTTGAAGCCGAGGTTCCCCAAGAGCAACGACTAGGGGCCTGTAAGCTGGCCATGCAAGGATCATCTGTGCAATGGTGGGAAATGCATGAGGAGGTGTTCCAGGATTGGGAGGAGTGTTGGAATATGATGATCCTACGATTTGAGGCCCCAGCCAACGTGCGAATCAAAATGTTCCTTGGACCCGAAGATCCACACAAATATCTGGTTGCTTGGATAAAATAATGGTGCGATAGAATTTCCCAAGAATGGGTTCATCTACCTATTCATGCCCTAGGACCACTTCCCACCACATGGTACTTAGATGCAGAACTCCACCAGTGCACCCACCACTGGGAGGCTTTGAGGGATGAATTTATGGGAACATTTGGGTTCATAGGCAGGACAGAGGTGCTTAACGTAGCTCTGCGAGACATTGACACCGTAGCATGGGGTGAATCACACTTGTGTATAGCACCCGAAATACCCAATTGGGAGCTGTGGACACCAAGCAGGATCAAATATTGTAGCCTAGCTCCAAAATAAGGTAAGAAGGATCCATGAGAGGGTCCTGACTTAGAATTGAATAGGGTGCACACGGATACCAGACTGCTCGAGCTGCAAACGGATAACAGTGAGACGTACCCCATGCTAGCTAAAATTGGGGATACGAATATTATATATCTGCCATCTCCCGAAACAAAGGGGCATATGTGCTCACTTCTCGGCCATGTGGGTTATTACATGAAGTTTTTTCGAAGATATGTAGTGACCATCGCACCTCTGAAATATTTTCTCACGAAGGCAGCCCAGTTCTACTATGATGACACAAGACGAGCAAACATATCTTTGGGTTTGAAGTACTTGGGGCTTAATCCTGTATTGGGGGAAGATGCATAGGAAGCACAGGTATTTGAACCAAACGTAGCAGGAATGTCAAGTGCATAGGAGGTGCGAAAACTAGCCGTTGGTACAGTAACATCTGGTAAAAAGAAAAAGTTACCGTTAAGAGGAGCGAGCCGCTTGAATTTAATGGGGCTAATCTTGAGGATTTTTTACCGTTTATCTGATGGTAAGTTTCAAGTCAATTTTACCCTACCGTTGGATGCCAGCAGGTGCTATATAAAGGGCCAGATAGCTCAAACAAGGGTTCCGTCTCACTTGCATAACTTGCATTTATCCTCTTTCTCTTGAGCGAGCATGAGCTGTAAGATTTCTCAGGTCTGCACTATCCCTCTCATGTCGGATCAACCTCCCCCTACTGATAGTAGCCACCTAGAGTCGGGATTCATTTTCTGTGATAGGATGACAACCACTAACCCAGCTGAGCCCTCGGCACCTACTGCCACAGAAGTTGAGAAAGTGATGGAGATCGGGTCTGAGGATGAAGAAGTACCCTTAACGTCGGTCACAAGGGAGGGAAAAGAGTAGGCACAGGGCTCAAGGAAGCCCCCCAAAGCTGCGAAATGGGCTTTAGGGAAGCCTAGGACCTCCCCGAGGCATGTCAAGTCCCTGCGAGCAACAAATCAGGCTCAGGCTGTGCAAGAGGAAGCCCTGCCTGCCAATCCGATCAACTGGTTACCTCCCTTCACCCGCCCGTGCAGGTCCTCGACGCGCACACCAAAGAACCTTGATGTCCTGGTTACCTACCTACAGATGCCGCTAACCCCGGGAGAAGTCCCTATCCTAAGTGACCCCTGTGGGAAGCTCCATGAAGTTAAATTCGACGATCATGACTTGGAAAATTATGGAGCCTTCCCTGAGCTGACCCCCACACTGTAATTCGACAAAATTTACGCGAACGATGGTGTCACAGTTGTTCCTCAGCGCTGGGTAAGAGGATTGGGCGGATCTGGGCTCTTCCTGCTGTGTATGCCTCACTTTGGCCATTACAACATCACAGATCAATTGGCCCGACAGTTGCTCACCCTAGTACACAATGGTTACCTATGGATTCAGGATAGGGTCCCTATAGATGCTGCCTTGGTTCATAGAATCACGGGCCTTCCCATTAATGGGCCACACCCTCTGGAGCGTGTGGGTAAGAAATATGAAGGGGACACCACTGAGTATGTGTGTAATACCTACCATATGGAAAGGAATATGCGGGGCTTTGTCATAAAATCCATTAGTGACCCGGCTACACAGATGGGTACCATATTACTAGCCTGCAAGCTAATGCGAAAGTACCAGGTCACAACCGTCCCTGCCTATGTCATTCGGCTAGCCGGTCAATGTGCGAAGGGGGTCTGCCTTAATTGAGCCCAATACTTATGTGACGAGTTCTTAGCCAATGTCCACAAATCCCAGAAGCAGGGTAAAGCCTTCTGCTATGCTTGGCTACTATTTATTATAGACCTTGTTGCTTGGGAAACCACTGCAGAGTCAGTCCTCCCCGAGCTCCCTCCAGATATGTGCGAAGGGGCCCAGAATGCCCATTTGTGGGATTCCGGGGACGTGCAATGCATAGAAGATAACCAAGTATTCTAGGTCCTCTTCCAGAGTAGTGTGGCCGCAACCATCAATTCTCGACCTCGACTGTCCCCCACATTATATGACAAGTACAAGAGTATCGCAAAATTCCAGGTTACCACGAACAAAATTAAGATCTGTAGCCACAAGGATAAAACCTGGACATCACTTCCTTATATGGTAGTAGACGAGGAAATTGACAATGTGATTATGATATGGCCTCCCGCCTGGAAGATAGGCTTCAAAACTAGCGCAAGGGGAACCACTGGTACTTACCACCAAGGAGATCGGAAGCATAGGGAAATATTCCGGCGCAGCCGTGAAAAAGGACACACAGCCACCACAAGCCACCACGAAGAACACCGAAGCAGAGACCCAGGTTGAGTCGCAGCTGGGCACGGAGGAAGTGAACGTCGGAGGTACGAAATGCACAGGCGAGCCTGTCAAGGGACATTGAAAGAAGCAGTGTGCCCAACGGAAGGAACGAGATGAGACAGTTACGTTGATAGAAGGAGATCTCGAACAAATCGTAGATGCTATTACACTAGCCAAAAAGAAAAATGGGTCACATTAGAGGAGCACCAGAAGGCTACGATCAACGCTATCTAGGAAGAGCTTCGAACCTTGCGGCTAAAGACAGAAACCATTCAGAACATCGTGGTTCAGGGACTGATTCCCTTGGAATTTAGTAGTACAGTGCTAGCCATGGAAGAAAGCTGTCTCTGTCCCTTACCTAGCTCTTCCCTTGTGGTCAATATGCCGGACCAAGAAATCCAGCTTCAAGCAGGTCCAGGGGTGCAACTAAATCTTGCCAAGCTACCCCACACAGCATTACAGGGTCTCCACTCCGCAGTGTTTCAGGAGATTCACCACTGGGACCAGCAAGTACACCACCAACTGGGTATGGTCGAATAGACCATCACACAACAAAACGCAGAGGTACTCTTTGCTGTCGGGCAGCAAGCAGAGCTCGAAACTCTGATCCACTAGCTCTGCACAGAGGTGACAAAAGAAATACCAGCCGCAGCCACCCCCCGGGCTAAAGTGGAAGGATTAGTTGCAACATTGAAGGCTTCCAGGAAGGAAATGTAGCTTATTAAGACATAGTTGGAGCAACACATCTCTAACTTACAAGCCAAACTACAGCCCGAAATACCCCCGAAGGTACGAGCCCAGCTCGCTGTGCTAGTGACCGAGGCTTCCAACACTATTATAGGACAGATTTCTCAGGGCGCCCAGTTACTCGAGGACGCCATGCAGCTTTGGACCAAGATCCAGCGCGATCCTGTCCTCCAGAAATTTAATCAGGAGTTGCAACAAAAGGAGGAAGCTTTCGAGCAGATCGAGGCTAGATTACCTACCTTGGTCCCTGCACGATGTTTGGCGCGATTTTGGACCAACAACACCCTCCAAGATGAGATCAAGGGACTCTGCCATAAGAAGCATGTTATCGGGGAACGCTTGAAGCCTTGGGATGCTGCAGCCCTCCAGCTCTCACAGGATGTAGATGGTGCTATGAAGCGACTAAACCAGACACTGGAGAGTGTCACGGCTGCGACAGAGGGACCGACCTCACAAAAGCTTGTAGATATTGCGTAGAGCACTGTTGCCCAGTGTTAAGAAGTGTTGTCCCCATTGGTCGCAGTTGTCAATGCACTGCACACAGGTGGAGACCCCATCACCACAGTGACTCGGGACGAGTCACAAGATTGTGTTGGGGGACTGTTGGAATAGGGTCTCCTACAAGAGCTGCGAAATTGGTCCATTTTTTATTTTTATTATTATATTTAGTCTAACGCAGGGGTTTTGGGGAGGGTCAAAATCCTTAATGCATTGTAAGTGGGTCAAGGGTGGGCCAAGAGTTCGCAAAACAAATTTTGTCGACCATTGGATGCATAGGCTAAAATAGTATAAGTAGGTGAACCTTTTTGAGTTGTAAGATAGACTTGGACTAAGATTGGTGCGAATTGCGAATTAGAAAATTTGTTTGGGTTTTTGGGAAAGGACTCCTGCTGGCTGTGTGTGCAGAGATCCTCAGTTCTGATATGTACGGACCCTGTTGCTGTGTGCGCAGGTTGGGTTTTTGGTATTGTAAAAGGATCGGAAGAATTAATGAATGCAGAAGGATGTTGAAATCTCTGAATCTATTGGATGTGTGATATCTGTTTATGTATGCTCTGTGTCATTGATTTAAGCTACGAAAATACTTGTGTTACTGATTGATACTGAGATCTAGATCTATTATGGTATGCATGATTCTATATTTAGCTCCTCAAGTAACTGTGCTAAGTGCTTATGCTGCGTTGACCATTAATATGAATCTGTTTATTAGACTTGATGCAAGAATAACTGCGATAGTTTCCTTATTTTCCTATATCTGTTATTCATTGCGATTATATATGATATTGTGCACGTGGATGCGGAGGAACTGATATATCTAGGTTCTTTAATATGCGATCTGATATTTGTGAAGTCAAATACAACTCTGCCTGACTTACCTACCCTCTTCCAGGGTGCGGAAACTTGGTTCTAGCACCCTCCCATACTACTTTGGGTGAGACTTTGGCCTGTGCAAGTAGGCCACTGCTGAAAGGGCCAGTAGTATAGGGGTTTGTTGGCAAACCTTAACCTCTGAACCTGGGTCCGGACCCCTCGAGCCAACATAATTGTATTTCTAAAACCTTGTCATGAGATTTGAGTTCAAATTAGAACATTTTCCATCTTTCCTAAGAACTCATTGATTGTAAATACTAGGGTAATTGGAACAATCACTCTCATAGATATGAAAGTTGGGGTGACAGGGGAAATGTTTCTTCCTAATTTATTTAAAGGAATGGGTTTGGTACATTCCTTGGATTTTTAAATTGACACATGAATATTTCTGAAATATTGAGTTAGAATGGGGTGTACAATAATAGACTCCATTTATTATGGAAAATTCTTGAAGGAGGTAGAGACCCATGAATGGAAAACCATGTGACATGATCATTCATTCATTTTTCTTTTGGCCACACATAAAGAGCAGAGATGCACAAGTGCCTAAGTAGTGGAAATTGTGAGAGGAGTGTTGCCAATCCTGAGTAGAATGTTGGTAGGATAATTTTGGGAAATTCAATTATGTTTTAGGTGCCCAAGTATGCCCAAAAAAGTGCCAAACATGGATAGAATCAATGCTAGCCCATTTTGGGTCCTCTAAAAACAAAATTTGTATGAAAAATGATAACACAGGAGCCCTAGAACTTAGCTGACTAGATGGGGTCACAAATTAGCACATGTTGTGTGAGAATAATGAGTAGAGGGAAAGGAAATATTCAAGGAATTGGAGAGTAGTGAAAGGATTTTCATATTGATATGCTAGAAAACTGAGAGGCCTTTGAATTTTGTGGAGATCTTGGGCCCACTAAGTAGAGGAGTTCTCTATTTTTTTTGTATTTGTGAAGGAGAGGTTCCTCCAGACACACATACACATATATGCATGTATATATGTATGTACATATGTATGTATTCATATACATACACGTCTCTTCTAGAGTGGCAATGTTTTCTACACCTTAATTAGCTTGAGCAACCATGAATGTCGATTTAATGGTAGGGGGCAAATAATGGATTTTTCAATGAAAAAACACAATGAAACAAGTTATTTCTAGCAAGGACTGATCATGGATATCTTGTTTTGATTGAAATTATGAACCCACTTACAAGAAGGAAATGCATTGTATTTATAATCAAGACTAAGTCATTAAAATATTCAAAATATCTAAAGACAAGAGAATACAATTTTCACTAATGAATAGTAATTACCAAAATATTAAGATGTACATGATAAGCTTATTTTATTAGTTATTTTGAATGGTATATAAGCTTTGAGACCTTAGTGGTAGCTAATATAATAATATTTCATACTTGAGGAATCAAAGTCAAATGGTCTTAAAATAAATTTGTAGCTTGAAGGCCTTGCAACATAAGGATTTAGGTCAATACTTTAGCCTTGATGCCCAATTTGTAATGGGTTCTTAGGAAACCTTAAGTTATCTCATTTGAGCTAGAGTGAAAATTCTTGCATAGAATTTTTTAACCAAGAATCAAACTAATCTTATGCCCTTAAATAAATTCAATTTCTAAAACGAATCAAACTAATCTTATGCCCTCAACTAATTTCAATTGCTAAAACTTGGTTATACCGATCTTAGAGTTTCTGAGCCTATCACTTTATGTTTCCTCTATCTCATTCATATGGGTAAATCATAGGTATATTGTGCCCTAAGTTATTGATTATGCACAGGGAGGAAACTCACATCACATAAATATAAGTACATGGATACAAATATAGATGTATGTATATAGTTAAAGTCAAATTATAACAATACTTTTCCTACATATAAGTTTATATGCAAACACAAAGGAGTCGCAAAAATTTTGGTGGATGGTTACTCTTGCTAAGAATTTTATTATTACTATGAGTGTGTGAATTCCTATGATGCTCAAATTTAGATGAAAATTCGTTTATATGTCTTTTGTGGGCACAAAAATACACACATATGCAAGATTTATAGTTATTTTTAAATCTTTTTTTTGTGACCTAGAGGAACTCAACAACCCGCCTGACATGTAACTTCCAGTAAATCTCTAGGGGCCTATGACCATTCCTCCTCACCATAAACCGGTCTACGTCAGGGGGTATTTGAACTTGGGTCTCTCGAATTTCAAAAACTTCAAAAATCTCATATTACCAATTGAGCTGCTCCTCGAGACTATTTTTAAGTCTACTAATTTTGGGTAAGAACGTGAATTAACCAGAATTTAGAAATTTTCTTGGAGCAACTTACTGTCTCAAGATACAAAATTATTTACATATCACTCATATCTATTTCTATGCAAATATTTGAAAAAATATTGGTGGGGAGTCAATCTTGGTATGAAAATGCTTATTTACTTTAATGTAAGGAATTTTTGATTGAGTGATAATGACTGGTAAGAATTTTATTTATCCACCTTAATCTAATAAATCCTTGTAGTAATTTATTTTTCCAAAAATAAATCCTTGTAGTAATTTATTTCTATAAGTGGGAAATATTTTACCCACTACATATGTTAGCAACCATATAAATTAAACGACTGGTAAAAACATATATGCATCAATCCATAATAAACATCAAAACACTTACTTAGTGATACATATCATCTTGCTAAAACTAAAAAACTCATAAAAACTAATTATATTACTACTACTACTACTATTAATTATAAAAAGAATATATATATATATATATATATATATTATTTTTTTCCAAGGAAAAAAGTGAACTTTTAATTAAGAAAATTGAAAGTTACATCTTATATGCATTGAGCATTCCATATGTGCTATGATCGCCCATGAGGGCAAAAATATTAATTGTCCAATAAAGTCTCTCGAGTAAAGACACAGTCCAAAAAAACAACAGTATAAAATAGTGTTAGAAGCCAGCCAAAAAACATAGGCCTCCCCATATGGGATAAAAACCCATAATACCATAAAGCTATATATTTTGTCCCGTATGTAAACAAAAAATAGATAAATCCAAATGATTATATACATGAAATATCTAGAGAGTATACATCATGTGATGGAGGAATAAAAAAGACATAAAAAGAAGTGACCAAAGACCCTATGTGATGGAGGAATAAAAAAGACATAAAAAGAAGTGACCAAAGACCCTATTGGTAAGACCTGTTATCCGAAACACAAACAACATCATCATTTGTTTTGGTTATGTGCCATGAGTTTAGATCCTGGTGAATGCACTCCTTATATATTAGGTCAACTGCAATGTTCTATTCCTTGTAAATATGGCATACCGTAATGAGATTAAATGATAATTTTAGTAAATGTATTTCTTCAAGGATCGATGTTACCTAGATAAATCCCTCTTGCGGACAAGAGCGATCTCCCTAGTATCCTAACATATAACTAGAAATAAACATACATAAGAATATCTCTTTCCCTAAGCTCTTGGAATTCATACTATCAAAACTAGAAAATTGAGAGTGATGCACTTAACTTTCAACAAGATGCTTGGTGAAGACCTTGCCTTTTTTCCCAAAGAATTTCTTCAATGCTGAGAAGAAACCTGCAACCACAAACATGCAAAGAATCAAAAGCATCTATAGTATAATGATAATATAACTACCAGCTTAACTTAATGATCAAGGAGACTAAGAAATGTAATTTCTTTAATGAATATGGAAAACAACACAATGAGAAAAAGTGTCCAAATGTATTATCGAGGAATAAAGAAAAAATCTTAGAACCAAGCCTTGATGTTGTATAGGTTCCTCCCGTATGAATCCAATATTCCACCTTGGTTTAACAAGCTTTCCAATTTAAAAATGAGCAACATAATATTACCATAAGTGAACTCTCCTAACCCTAAAGTGTCAACTCAATTTATAGGAGAGACTGAAGAGGTTTCAGATCCACTAAAGAGGGGTGAGATCCATAAATGAGGGGATTAGGATTCCTTGATCCAAGGGAATTAGTTCCATGATTGAGGTATTTGGCCCGAAATAATATGAATCAAAGGCTTCTAGTCGAAGAATACATGTCCAACTATGCTTCTATATGTTACTTTTATCTTTTACTTTTCGTGAAGCAGGGTGCGCAGGTTTTAGTAGAAAACATAGCGCAAAATTCCATAGGGAATATTTGTAATATCCGCACATGTGCCAGAAATGACGACAAAATATGTGCAAGTCATTCTTAAGAGTTTTGAAGAGTCATTTTCCCAAAATTCAGGACTTGGTCAAGAAATATGAATGTTTGAATTGCCAAGAAGCATGAGTATGGATGGCGATATATCCCTTTTGATTGTCAAATGTCATGGTGACAAAATGACATGTAACAGATTGCTCCCTAAATTGTGAAGTCTGAGAAAATATTTCAAAAGAGTGAAGTTATTTATCATACCAAGGATTGGATCAGAGAGATTGGTCAAAAACCTGTAACAAAAATTGAATGAAATTATATAATCATCACTGAGATAGGCATTACCATACTCAGAGTAAAACTAGCTCTATATGTTGGTACATAAATGGCCTAGAATTACATCAATAGTAGACACAATATGGATGCATCCATTTGTAATGAATTAGTCTACTAAAACATGAATACGTAATTCCTCGCAACTTGGATGGATGAAACTAGATCCAGGGTATTGATTTCCGTCTCTCGAATTATTATGAATCTATCCATGCGATTGAATGAGTCGATGTCAAACATGTAGAGACCACTTGATTATCACTCAATAATGAAAAACATTAAAAAGTGTGAGAGAAACCACCAATAATGACAATGGTTCACAAAGTAATTTAGTACAATATATGAAATTTGAATGAATGATCTGCAGTCAAATACTCATAGATTCATTCAATCGAAGGCCAATAATGAAAATATGTCAATGAAGGCGAGAAACCTGCCATTAAGGCATGCATATTTCAAGGTATTGATAAGGTTTTTGAATCAGCTTCCTAGATAATGAGATGAATTCGATAGGAAGTGATCTGTCACTGGAGGGCCTATAAAATGAAACTAATTGTGTCAAGTTTGAAGAAATATTTTGCAAGGATTAACTAAGGGATGGTCAACATGAATCACGACAAATATTTGCAATGAAAACTAAATTAAGGTTGAATTTTCTCTTTAAAATGTAATGACACTGTAAATGACTTGGTAGCATTTGACTTATAGATAATACCCAAAACCAACTGAATAATTTCAATGAGGTTCGATTAACTATAAGACAAAATGATTATCCAACCTAGACACACGTGTGACAAAGTGTTGTGTTCAAGAGCGACATGCTTCTTTTAAAACAAGTATAAAAGTTGGATTCTTTTTCTCAAATTCCCCCCCCCCCCCACCATTACTGGCAAGTATCTCTTTATTTTTTTCAAGCTTGAGGAGGATAACATTTGCTTGTTGTATAATCTCATCCTTTAGATGAGTCCTCTGAAGTGTTTTTAACGAACCCTAGGAAGGAATGGTTCAGTCCCATTGTGATCGACAGGTCCTTCATTGCTCAATTTTAATGATGTCCAACATAGTATTATTTCAGTGTTTTTCAGTTTTAGGGAGATAGGAGAAAAACATAAGTAAACTCCACAATGTTCTCTTTCGTAAATTTAGTCTCTCGATTTCTAAAAAGGATAAAATAATGTAGGAGAGAACTCTATTGACCATGCTTAGTCAACGTATACCTTTTTCGTAATTAGTCTAGTTCTGTCTGGAAAAGGGGAAAACTTATACTGAATAGACGAATTTCCATTTATTTTAACAAGTTTGAATAATAAAATGCTCAAAAATATTTTCATGTTTAGAGAGTCTAAAAAGGGCTTAAAAGAGAAATCCATGGTTTCGCTTTTTCATGTTTTTTGAGAGTCCTAAAAAGTGATCAAAGTTTAATTTGTCATCAAAATTATTCGTTTTTAAACACAACATGTTCTCTACACAGAAAAATAAAAAAATTACAATAATTTGTTCTCAATTATGGTAAAAATATTGAAATTTGAACTTCTAAAGGTCAAAAGAATAAAAGAATATTATTTTATTCATAAAATCTTATAAAATTTGAAAATAACAAGTCATTTTCACCATTTGATTTCCAGAGCAGTAAAAAAGGGTTTTTACCATAGAAGCTTTGACGCTGATATTGGGCAAACTGGCGGACCATTTTACGAATGGTCTTTTCTAGGTAATTTATTACTCCATTGTATTGTATTTCATCCATTTATTTTTGTGTTGTCGGCTTTAGGATTATTTTTTTAGGGGAGAATATGTTTTTAGAAATCACTCGCGGGGGTGCACATGTTTTCCTTATTGGGTACGCGCATCCAGATAATTTTCAACATAGAAAATTATCGTGGCTGCGTGGTGTTTTTGTACAAAAAGTGCGCAAAAAAGTACCGTGTGTAAATAAAAATCACGTAGGCGCCATGAAGTTTTTTAAACATGATTTATCTACCATAAAAAGTTCTCTAAGTTTCTCCAAAAGGATTCTAATTCTCTTTAATGATTGTTTGCAGGTAAATTGAAACAATCATGCTTGAGTGGAGGGAACGTGAGCACAAAACACATGATAATGAGGTAGATGATAGCTCGTAAACACTACGAACTTTTAAGAACTGTGGAATTTACAAATTTTGGTCCATTCAGGGAATGAAAGCTCAAGTAGAGTTGATGACCTGACTGGTAAATGCTTGGGATATCCAGGAGTGGTGTTTTATCATTGGAGATCATCGGCTCATCATTGATGCAAAGGGAATTTATTTTCCCACAAGTTTTCCTCGTAGGGGATGTGACATTTCTCTATTTGGATCAAGGCCCGAAGGGCATTTTAATGCTTCCTACATGGTACAATATTGCACTCAGGACTCACAACTGAAATATGGTAAGATAGATATTAAAACTATCTAGTGAATTGATCTAAATATTATTGCTTTCACAGTCATAAGATTGTGTGGTAGTGTGCCCCCCCATGTGGCTACCAAAGTACAAATGCAAACAAATGTTGAATGTCCTGAGGGAACAATATTCAATTCGTGTGAAGGAGTGGTTTTCAACATGAAAGGACAACTTAATCAAGCCAATAATGGAAAGTTGAAGAATTTTGGCTATGGTGCCATTCTATCATCATTTTCTCTAAAGAGAATTCCACTCCTCAAACCAAAAAAAAATTTAGTGGATCCTACGAGACCGAGAGATCCTCACATGTTGTGATGGGTTTCATTGATGGCTTGCCATGGCAGTGATGGAGGTCCTATTTTTTGATACATGCTTCAATTTTTCATATGGCTGAGAAGCCAGATTTTTATGATCGAGGACTTCCCCTATGAAGGATGGATTACAGGGGTGACCCTGATATGACACTCCCACCTGGAGCACAGTTGGATAACTCAGGAAAAAAGTATCATTTTGAGTTTTTATGTTTTATATATTTTTATTTGATTTTTATCATCCAATACTGATAATTAAAATTTAATGCTTATGTAGGCCCGACATGACCAACAGTGCTTTGTCAATTTGAAAAACAAGAAGAACAACCCATAGCAGTAGTTCCACCAAAGAATGATGCAGTTGAGGTCTTAACAGAGTTGGAACACAATCTGGAGAGGCTAAATATAGAAATCCCAAAGACTGGGACAAATTATTTTCCTCTTCGATACGAAAGGCATGTGTCTGGTGTTCCCGATCCATTCAGACGATATGTGCACTGAGTGGTTCGTGATATAGTCTGCTATCATGATCATGATCATGATCATGGATAGCTGATGGTTGTTTTAGACTACGATTTTGTTTTTTATACTAGTATATTTAGATCATAAGGCATTTGAGACCTATGATCATATATGATGTACATTTTTTGACAAACTATGATAAACTACTATTTTGACCTAATGATGATTACTACTTTTCGGTCTCTGGGTATCTTGTTCAATATGGATTGAGTATTTTTTTGATTTATGTTTAATGTTGCAAATGTCTATTTAAAACTTGTTTAGGCAATGCATTAGCTAAAATGTTTAAATTTATTGAAATGTGTTTATATTTAATGTAATCAGATTGTCTTTCCAAGAGATAGACCCTTAAGAACATTCTTAACAATGATATATTTATGATTGCATAAACATGGTTTAAGTGTAATGCAATGAGTTGTGAATCTGACCTAGCAATCAAATGTTGAATTCCAAATGAAATGACATCAGATAATTGCTCAATGGCTCTGTTTTGTTATTTGTTGTTTGACCAATGAAAACCCCATGAACATAAACTAACTCATTAGTGGGTGAATAGATGACCCAGGCAATGGAAGACAAATTCTGTGTACTATGATAGGCGCTGTCAACAAAACCAATGTAAGTATTAGAGAACGTCAACATATGCAATATCGAGAGTAATCAAGATAAACATAAAAAGTAGTAGAAACTCACAAAGAAAATTAACTAATCTAAGGCACACATTCCTAAAAATGTAACTAATGTACAATGAAGATCTCCACAAAATAAATCACACATAATATCTCTTTAGATAAAGGCCATTTTTGGGCTGATCCAAAGAGACAAAGTCATAATAAACTAATTCTTAGGCCCCTTTTTCAAGCACACGCTTAACAATGTAAGGACCATGCCACATTGGTTCGAACTTACCAACGCCTAACTTATTGTGAGCTTGATCGTATACTAAGACTAGATCGCCTTATGAATAGACACGAGGGTTAAAACTTTGATCATATTGTGCCTTAACACATTTTTTATGAGCTTCAACAGCTAATTTAGCAGTGCAACAAGTCTCATCTAACTATGCTAAGTATAAGAAGCACTCTTCCTTTTTAGAGGTAATCAGTAATAATTCGATGGCTAGTTTTAGTGAAATAATTTCACATTCAATAGGTAAAAGAGCTTCCAAACCGTAAACGAGTTGAAAAGGAGTAAACCATGTAGATGTTTTTGCTGAGGTACGATATGCCCAAAATGATGAGAAAATCATGGTATGCCAATTTGATTTATGAATTCATGCAATCCGTTTAATCATATTGGTTACAACTTTGTTTACAAATTCGACCTGCCTATTGGCTTGTGGGAAATAAGAAGTAGAATTATCATGGTGTAGGTTGAGATGAGCAGAAGTTTCGGTCATCATAATGTTTTGAAAGTGCCTACCATGGTCCGTAACGATGGCTTGAGGGACATTGAACCTAGAAATTGCATGTTTGAATATGAAAATAGTTTCAGTTTCCCTATCAGCCTTGAATGTTGGTATTGCCTCGGCCCATTTGGTAAAATATTCTACAGTGAGAATAATATACCCATGCCCCCCGATTGAGTGAGGGTTACATGTAATGAAATCGATGCCCCATTTTGAAAATGGAATGGAAACTATGATTGGGTGAAGACGAGCAGAAGGTGCATGCATATTTCGATCAAATATTTGACAATTGTGAAATTTTCTAATCATAAGGAAACAATCTTTGAAGAGTGACAACCATAAATAGCCAACATGCAATATCTTTTGGGTGGTGGAAAACCCAAACATATGACCACCACATGCTCTAGAGTGGCAGTCATTTAAAACCTTCTCGTCTTCCTCATGAGTTAAACAATGTCGAAAGACAAAATCGACACCATGACGGTAAAGAGTATCTCCAACAATGTTATATTGCTGAGACTGGTACCAAATCCTACGTCAATCAGATCGTGAAAGTTGAGGCCGAAAAGTTTTGGTTTGAATATATATAATGATATCTCCATACAAAGGATTCAACGTACTTATTAGAAACAAAGATTCATAGGGAATATTGTCACTCCTAGAGATAGTCTTGAGTTGCAGGAGACCAGTGTGTTGGGAAAAATACTGAGAGGAGGGGTGAATCAGTATTTAGATCTGATTGAAAACTTTTTATTAGAGATCTTATTTAATTCTTTACTTAGATTATTGCATCATTCATTAAGCAGTAAACAGGTGTAGTAATAACAAAATAAGCCATCACACATAAGCAACACACATGAACACCAGTATTTAAGGTGGAAACCAAATTTGGGAGAAAACCACCGTTGCTGTCGTCTCTGTCTTCAATATTTATTATAAAGAAAAATTCTTACAATTTTTGTGCTGGCGCAGACTTATACCAGCACGCAGGCACCCACCTGCAGAAGGCTACGACCTTCTCTCGTTCTCCAGTTACTAATGGAAGGGAGCTCCAACCCCCTGATTTTAACACCAGCTTGTACTGGCAGAAAGCTTCCACTTTCATGCTGAGGACTTCAACACTCAGATCCACCAAATTTCTTCAATTTCTTCATCAGTCTTGCATCAGGTCTTCATTATTTCTTTGCAGATATTCCTAGAGATTCATAATTTCTAGATCTAGAGATCTTGAACCTTCATCAACTCCATGGGTGCATCATAGATTCAGATTTATCAGAAAACAGAGTTCAATCATGCAGATATCTCTTATAGAGATTTATTCTTTTAACAACCCCTCCCCATGCACATGTTGAACTATGACCCACTTCTCCTTATATAGTTTTAGCCTTTATTAATACCATGAGTCAAAACCACTCAACCATTGATGGTATTCCTGGACGAGATCATATAGATAATCCAGCGGGGTTTACCCAAGCCCCAAACAACTTCTCATTGTTCTTATTTTCTTGGTCAAGCAATTAGATAATTAATCTAAGGCTTTTTAATATCTCAATCTGAGATTGAGATATTAATCCAAATATCTCCTAAGGTTCAAGCCCTTACTCATCCCTCGGCAGACGTGACTATTAATCATATCACATATTTGGTGAATTGTTTTGCTCAATACTTCTTTTAGTCTGCACTCTGGTTATAATTTCTAAGCTTGACCATGGCAAATATCACCACCTTTGGAATAACATTCAAAGTGATGGCCCAATCACTTTTCGTCATAAATTATATTTAATTTAAACAAACCTTGGTTAAACCCACAAACATTAAAAAAATCCCAATCAATATAAGTTAAACTGGGCCCAAATATATGATCAACGACCCAATCACATACTCGCACCGTACCGTGGTTATCCTTCACGCACCTTCCTCATATGGCCACCGTCTGATGGCTCCCCTTCAGATCGAAAACGCTTAACCATATCGCGCGGCATCCTTGGTCAGACTTTAACGTGCGATGGCACGCAGTGATGGCGGTTTTTCAGATTCGTTCAGGGACGCGTGTCGCTCATTCTATGGAATCGCTCCCAACCTCTTGAATACCGCTTGCCCGTCGAAAGCGGTGCGATGAAAACCGGAAACCACCTGTACTGTTCCTCCTTCGTGGTTCCGCCCTTCTACTCCAGGTTTCATCGTGCTTCCTTTTGTTATGATCCACCACTTCCCTTCCAGGTTCCGTTCGTAATTCCGAAGAGTTGTTCCAATGAAAGTTCGACAGCCTATATTCACATAATTCAGTCACCGAGTTCCGTGTTGGTTGCAGGGATTCACAATTCCTTCATCAAGAACACGTTCATATATTACACTTGCTTAAGACAATTCTGAGATCAATCCCCAACATTGATCCCAATTTACCTTCAGTCTTATATTCAACGAATATATATAACTCCACTGTCTACCAGTTTGGGATACACAGTCGACCGTATTAGCATCGGTTCCTCGAACTACATACAGAGCATCATTATTCCCCTCATAGGGTTTCTTACTTATCATGGATTTAAATTATCCTCCATCAGGATGCATACATATGTTTACACATGAATTAATTCCATAGGGACTCAAATATCCTTCCTACTGAGTTCAATTTTCTACTTGACTGATACTGCTCTCTGTAGATGCACTCTTTCTCTGTTCTTCTTTGCTGACCTTTGTTCTCTGCCACATTTATTTTCTTTGTTCCTAGTTACTATTTCAGATGCCAATTCCTTTGCCAATTCCTTTGCCATCAATGACAACATTTCCAACAATATCCCCCTTTGGCATTGATGGCAATACTCTTCCTCTGTTTTTCTTATAGAAGCCCCCTTTTTTTTTGCTTTTCCTCCCCCTTTGACATCAATGGCAAAGGGTTGATCAAGATCCTCTGTACCGACAATACCATGCTCCCCCTGAGATTATGCTGCATCTTCAAACATAATATTCAATGAAATAACAAAAATGACTCATTCAATCAAGATCAAGGATTCTCAAGCATGAGATGAGACTACAATAAATAATTAGAATGCCAACAATGCATCCTTGCCACATGACCAATGCTCCTCCTTAGCCTGTGCATCCTGAACACTTTCAACAGGAGCGTATCCAATTTAGTCTTCTGAAATTAAGCAGATATGATCTTCTGCATGGCAGAGACTACTCCCAGCTTCTGTCTGAGATATTTGAACACTTCCCTAGGTAAAGGTTTGGTAAATATATCAGAAACTTGTTCTTTGGAGGGAACATACTCCAATTTCACCTTTTTTTCAAGCACTTGTTCACGTAAGAAATGATACTTGATGGGAATGTGCTTTTTCTTGGAATGCATAATAGTATTCTTTGAAATACTGATGACACTTGTATTATCACACATAATGGAGATAGGAGGTGAACATTTGATTTGAATGTCTTGTAAAGTCTGCATCATCCAAAGAAGTTGAGTGCAACATGATGCAACAACCACATATTCTGCTTCTGCTGTAGATAAGGCAATAGAGATTTTCTTCTTACTGAACCAAGATACTAACCGGGGCCCCATATAGAATGCACCACCACTAGTGCTTTTCCGATCATCAATATTTCCATCCCAGTCTGCATCAGTGTAAGCATGAAGAGTAAGATCAACATTCTTTGGATACCATAGTCCAAAGTCTTGAGTTTCTTGTAGATATTTGAATATTCTTTTCACAGCCTGAAGGTGAGACTCTTTTGGATTAGCTTGGAATCGTCCAACAATCCCAACTGCATGCATAATGTCTGGTCTTGTCCCAGTGAGATAAAGAAGACTTCCTATCATAGATCTGTATTCTGATTGATTCACTGTGGGGGAATCATCATTAGAATTGAGATTACATCCGGTTATCATTGGTGTACTTACAGGTTTGCAATCTTCCATGCCATACTTCTTCAAGATTTGCTTAAGATATTTTGCTTGTGATAAGAATATGCCATCTGTTGCTTGTTGCACTTGCAAGCCAAGAAAGAATGTTAGTTCCCCAAGTAAAGACATTTCAAATTCTTGTTGCATATCAGAAGCAAATTTCTGACTCATAGACTCTTCATTACTTCCAAAAATGATATCATCAACATATAAAACCACAATCAATAGTTTATCATTTTCAGTTTTTGTGTATAAGTTGCTATCAGCAGACCCCTTTGAAAATCCTTGTTGATGAAGATATTTGTCAAGAAAATAGTACCATGCCCTTGGAGCTTGTTTGAGACCATATAGAGCCTTTTTAAGTCTACAAAAAAGTTTTTCATCATTTCCCAAAATGAATCCTTCTGGTTGTTCTATATAAACTTCTTCTTCTAGATCACCGTTGAGAAAAGCAAATTTAACATCCATTTGATAAACTTTGATTTGTGGGAAGCTTGAAAAAGCAAGAAGCATTCTTATGGCTTCAAGTCTAGCTACAGGGGCAAAAGTTTCTTCAAAGTCTATACCTTCTTGTTGAGCATACCCCTTGCAAACAAGTCTAGCTTTATTTCTTATAACATCCCCATTCTCATTTAACTTATTTTTGAATATCCATTTAGTTCCAATGACATTTTTGTCACGAGGTCTTGGTACTAATTCCCAAGTGTGATTCTTTTCAATTTGATCAAGCTCTTCATTCATGGCTTGAATCCAACATTCATCTTTTTACGGCTTGATCGACATTTTGTGGCTAATAGGATGAATGGCTGATAGCTAGAAGATCCCACAAGAGTCTCGCTGTACACCCGATCCCTTTTCTTCTCCCAAAATTTGAGATTCTCGGGATGATTCTTTTCAACATATCCGGATGGTTTTTCGCATAAAGCATCTTGGGATCATTGGGTTCACCGTCTATATCATTCCTATTTGATGTAGAAGGATATATACACATCATTTATCCTTGTTGTTTTTCTTTCTTTTGAGCCGTATAACGATCAATAATAACATCAATACATTCAACAATCTTCCAAAGTCTTTTATTATAACATTTATATGCCCTACTCCTAGAGGAGTAACCAAGAAATATTCTTTCATCTGCTCTGGGTTCAAACTTGCCAAGTTTTTCATCATTATTTTTGATAAATCATTTGCTCCCAAAAACTCTAAAGTGCTTGACAGTGGGAGGATTACCATACCATAGTTCATATGGATTTTTATCACTATTTACATGAACATGTGCCTTGTTAAGAATATTTACTGCTGTATGTGCTACTTCTCCCCAAAATGTGTCAGGTGTTCCAGAATCATCAAGCATAGCTCTAGCCATTTGTTGAACTGTTCTATTCATTCTTTCTGCTATGCCATTTTGTTGTGGAGTGCCAGCTACAGAAAACTGTCTTTTTATGCCATGTTGTTCAAAAAATTCAAGGAATTCATCTGATGTATATTCTCCTCCTCGATCAGATCTAAGACACTTGATTTTTAGATCTAATTCATTTTCAACTAGTGCTTTGAAGATCTGAAATTTCTCAAATGCTTCATCTTTTTGTTTAATCAACCCAATCTAGCACATTCTAGAGAAATCATCAATAAATAAGATATAGTATTGTTCACCACGTGGTGACTTTTTCTTCACAGGTCCACATATGTCAGTATGAATGAGTTCAAGAGGCTTACTTGATGAACCTTCCTTGGCATTAAATTGCACTCTGGTTTTCTTACCGAATTGGAAAGATTTGCATATGATACTTTCAGGTGGTGTAATATTGGGAAGATCACGAACAACTTTAAGTCTGCTTGATTTGCTGATTTGAGAGAAGCTCAGATGCCCCAACCTTCTATGCCATAGCCAGTTTTCTGAAGATTTAATCATGTAACATTGTTCTTTGCAGCTCTTTAATACGTATAGGTTGCTTGGAGTTCTGTTTCCTTTTATAATTTTTTTACCTGTATCAAGATCACGTACCACACATTCTCTTGAACTAAAGACAACTTCAGTTCCTTGATCAGACATTTGTCTTACACTTAACAGGTTATGCTTTAATCCATCCACATACATGACATTATTAGCTTTCACCTTTTCTTTTAGAAATACAAATCATTTTCCCTTAATGACAGCAGGAGTGTCATTTCCAAATGTAACATTCTTTTCTTTTTCTAGAGCACTATATGCAAGAAGTTTGTTTTTGTCACCTGTCATGTGTTTTGAGCATCCACTATCAATGTAACATTGATTTTCTTCTCCTTCTGCAAATAAAGCTATGCCACAATTTTCAACCTGTAATTCCTTCTTTTTCCATACTTTGGAGCTTGAAGGAAGATGCTCTTTTGGCTGGACTTTGCTCCTGCATTCAGATTCTTCATGGCCAAAGTTATTACAATAAGCACATTCAACTTCATTTTGAAGAAGAGAAAAGTTGTTATATGTATTCTTCTTTTTTCCAATATCAATCCTTTTCTTTCTTGCTTCTCTTGTCATGATGGTTTTATATGCAACACATTGAACAACTTTATGAAAAAAATTGTGACATGAGAAACATTGTCCATTGAAGAAGAAATTTTTGCGATCATGAAATCTTCTACTTGAATTTACCTGTTGATTGGTGTTTCTTTGAAATGTACTCCTGTTAGTGTTCTTTGAATTGAGATGGTCATGATTTATCTGTAAAGATTATTTATTCCCTTGCTGAGGGGCAGAATGTTGTGTACTGGTTGTAGCTGCTTTTAGATAATTTGGTGCTGAAGCCTGAGAAGATTCTCCGATATGTCCAAGACCTGTCTTTAGAAGAGGAGAACGTTGTACCTTGATAATCTCATCCAAGGTTTCAGATCCTTTAGCAAATCTAAGATTCAAAGTCTTTACTTTCTCAATTTCTTTTCTTAGACTTACTATTTCACATTCTAATTTCTCATTATGTTTCTCCTTTTCTTGAAGCTGGTTTTTCAGAGTTTCTATGGATATTTTACTTTCTTCTAAGAATATTTTGAATTGATTGATTTCATCAAGAAAATCATTGTCCTCTAAAGAATCCATAAAAGTATCCTTTTCTTCTCTAGACTCTTTTTCAAATTCCATGAGAAGTCTAAGATCTTGTTCACATTCTTCCTCACTATCTGATAACCCATCACTGTCTTCATGAGTATAGTAACTTTTTCTAGTGCTAAACCGATTCTTATTCCTTATTGCTACTTCCTTTTCTTTTTCATGTGTTTGTTTGTGAGGACACTTAGAAGCATAATGACCAACTTCTCCACAAGCAAAAAATTTGAAAGGAAGCTTACCTCTGAACCGTCCTGTACCAAGTTGGAGTTTCTTTACAAAATTTACCTCATCTTCTTCTGAGATATACCCTGATTCTTCTGTCTCTTGTACTTATTTCCCTTTTGTAGAAGCTATAAAGACGACTTCTTTGACTTCAGATGGTCCTCATCTTCTCATTTCATATGCAGTTAGTATGCCATGAAGTTGCACCACAGTAAGATTTTGAAGATCCTGCTTTTCTTCAAGAGCAGAAACTTTTGACTCAAATTTTGTCGTTAGTGATCTTAAAACTTTCTCAACCAAAGTAGATTCGGTTATTTTTTCTCCCAGATTTCTCATACGATTTACAATATCATCAAGACGTAAAAAGAAATTAGCAATGCTCTCCTCATTATGCATTTTTAGGTTCTCATATTGAATTCTGAGAGTTTGGAGTTTAGCACTTTTTACCTTTGCATCACCTTCATAACTTAGAATGATTTTGTCCCATATTGCCTTTGCTGTATTCAGCTGCATGACTTTGACAAATTCTGATTCACTTAGACTTCCCAATAGAGCGTTAATCACCTTTGCATTTTTTTCATAATTCTTTCTTTCCGTTGGATCTATTGGTACTGCGGCTAGATATTGATATCCTGCTTCAACAATAGCCCATACATCTGCACCTAGAGACTGAAGATAGGATCTCATCCTTGTTTTCTAGAAGATTAAATTGTTTTCGTTGAAGAGCAGAGGCCTGATCGATGCTATTCCATCTTGATTGCTCATCTTGATTGATCTTCCTTCTAGCGGCTAAGATTTTTAGAAGGACCAACTCTGATTCCAATTGTTGGGAAAAATACTGAGAGGGGGGGTGAATCAATATTTAGATCTGACTGAATTTTTTTTATCAGAGATCTTATTTAATTTTTTACTTAGATTATTGCATCATTCATTAAGCAGTAAACAGGTGCAGTAATAAAAAAATAAGCCATCACACATAAGCAACACACATGAACACCAGTATTTAAGGTGGAAACCCAATTTGGGAGAAAACCACCGCTGCTGTCGTCTCTGTCTTCAATATTTATTATAAAGAAAATTTCTTACAATTTTTGTGCTGGTGCAGACTTATACCAGCACGCAGGCACCCACCTGCAGAAGGCTACGACCTTCTCTCGTTCTCCAGTTACTACTGGAAGGGAGCTCCAACTCCTTGATTTTAACACCAGCTTGTACTGGCAGAAAGCTTCCACTTTCATGCTGAGGACTTCAACACTTAGATCCACCAAATTTCTTCAATTTCTTCATCAGTCTTGCATCAGGTCTTCATTATTTCTTTTCAGATCTTCCTAGAGATTCATCATTTCTAGATCTAGAGATCTTGAACCTTCATCAACTCCATGGGTGCATCGTAGATTCAGATTTATCTGAAAACAGAGTTCAATCATGCAGATATCTCTTAAAGAGATTTATTCTTTTAACAACCCCTCCCCATGCACATGTTGAACTGTGATCCACTTCTCCTTATATAGTTTTAGCCTTTATTAATACCATGAGTCAAAACCACTCAAACGTTGATGGTATTCCTAGACGAGATCAAATAGATAATCCAGCGGGGTTTACCCAAGCCCCAAACAGCTTCTCATTGTTCTTATTTTCTTGGTCAGGCAATTAGATAATTAATCTAAGGCTTTTTAATATCTCAATATGAGATTGAGATATTAATCCAAATTTCTCCTAAGGTTCAAGCCCTTACTCATCCCTCGGCAGACGTGAATATTAATCATATCACATATTTGGTGAATTATTTTGCTCAATACTTATTTTAGTCTGCACTCTGGTTACAATTTTTGAGCTTGACCATGGAAAATATCACCACCTTTGGAATAACATTCAAAGTGATGGCCCAATCGCTTTTTGTCATAAATTATATTTAATTTAAACAAACCTTTGTTAAACCCACAAACATTAAAAAAATCCCAATCAATATAAGTTAAACTGGGCCCACATATATGATCAACGACCCAATCACATACTCACACGGTACTGTGGTTATCCTTCGCGCACCTTCCTCATACGGCCACCGTCCGATGGCTCCCCTTCAGATCGATGAAGCTTAACCATATCGCGTGGAATCCTTGGTCGGACTTTAACGTGCGATGGCACGTAGTGATGGCGGTTTTGCAGATTCGTTCAGGGACGCGTGTTGCTCGTTCTATGGAATCGATCCCAACCTCTTGAATACCGCTTGCGCGTCGAAAGTGGTGCGATGAAAATTGGAAACCGCCTGTACTGTTCCTCCTTCGTGGTTCCCCCCTTCTACTCCAGGTTTCATCGTGCTTCCTTTTGTTATGATCCACCACTTCCCTTCCAGGTTCCATTCGTAATTCCGAAGAGTTGTTCCAATGAAAGTTTGACAGCCTTTATTCACATAATTCAGTCACCTAGTTCCATGTTGGTTGCAGGGATTCACAATTCCTTCATCAAGAACACGTTCATATATTACACTTGCTCAAGAAAATTCCGAGATCAATCCCCAACATTGATCCCAATTTACCTTCAATCTTATATTCAACGAATATATATAACTCCACTGTCTACCCGTTTGGGATACACAGTCGACCGTATTAGCATCGGTTCCTCGAACTACATACGAAGCACCATTAATCCCCTCATAGGGTTTCTTACTTATCACGGATTTCAATTATCCTCCATCAGGATGCATACATATGTTTACACATGAATTAATTCCACAGGGACTCAAATATCCTTCCTACTGAGTTCAATTTTCTCCTTGACTGATACTGCTCTCTGTAGATGCACTCTTTCTCTGTTCTTCTCTGTTGACCTTTGTTTTCTGCTACATTTCTTTTCTCTGTTCCTATTTACTGTTTTAGATGGAAATTCCTTTTCCAATTGCTTTGCCATCAATGACAACATTTCCAACACAGTGCCTAGGAAATATTATGAGAGGGAGGTCATATGGGTTTTCTTTATGCTCTTCGAGGGGGCCTCCTAGATATACTCTCCGTGGTATTAATTTGATAAGCAATTATAGATAACAATGGGAGGAGAGCAATAACTGCTGACTCTGATTGTGAGAAGGGAAAAAATCAGAATGGGTCTATGGTTGAAATGAATTTCAATTTGCTACAATAGGGGCAGATGTGGAACCAGTGAACATATATTTTAAGAGAATGCGGGTTGACGTTATGAAGAAAAAGGACGGTGATTCAGAGTGAGGCAGGCCTACTGAGATGTAAGAATCTACCCTCCAAGAAATTAAAGAAGAGAACGGTCAGGAAGAGAATTATGAGATGGGAATCATATTTCGAGCCTAATTAAGGTGGTTAAATGACCATTATATGAGTATCATGTAAGATAAATTAATTTATTAGCCATTAGCAGCCAACATTCCGAACACATGATAACTAGAAAGAAAATATGGCGAAACTGAATAAGAAGATTAAACCAATACACATAAGAAGCATACATACTGCTCAAAAGCCCAGTAGGAATCCATTTTGAAACAAGTCGTCATTATATTGTCTTCTCAAAATAGCTCTTCCAGATGTGCATTAAGAGCTTATCCCAAACATTACAAAATCTTCTACAAAAAATATGCACTCGGAACTTCCAGAGAAATCAAAACCTTTTCTTCATCTCTGAGTTGGCTTCTTATAGTTTTTACATTGGGCGCCTTGGCTAGATATTTTTTTTCAGACAAAATATTCTTTCTTGATTTTACAGTTTCATATCCAAATAAAAAATGATGTGATATAACTACATCGTATCAGAGGCTGTATTATTCCGACACTGATAACAACAGAAACATAACATGCAAACAAGAATTTGGGTGAAATCGAGAATTCACCCGATTTTACATCACAACTAAAACTTGAAACAAAAATAAAAAAAAGGCCACATGGGCTTGATCATGATATCCTTAGTGGTTATGACGAGGAATGGCAGAGCCCCATCAGTTGCATAGTCTGATTGAAGACATGGAGGAGCTAGGTTGGCGAGGTGGCTGAGGCAATAGTTGTTGCGAGGTGGAAGGAGCTGGAGGGTTTGCGTATTCATATAACCTTTGCGAGGTGACTGCTGAGGGTAGAGGTGATGTACTGAAGAACTCGAACATAGATTGAAGATGAGTTAGCTCATAATAATCAAGGCGGGTCGTGAAGAATATCTCGACCTGGGAAAGGAGAAAGAATCCTTTGCGTAATGCTGCTACTAAGGTATCTCCCTTCAGGTGGGAGGTCTTCTCCAATATTAAATCTACCTTGCACTTAATATCGAACATTTTCTGGTCATAAGTGGTTAGGGGAATAAGTGTCCCCATCTGTTGATCCCAACAAGGGGGAAGCTCATCCTTCACTAATATACGCCATTCCTGATCGAATTTCTCCACTCCCTTTGTCATGATTGCTAAATATCCCAATTCTTTTACACGTGCCTCCTCTTTCTAGATCATCTTAGTAACCTCCATGATGGTCCTGAAACGGTCGACCACTCCATGCATGTTCAGTTCTTTAGATGGGATTTCATTGATATAATTGCCATATCTCCTTGCTGCTACTACATTCTCATCTCCTTCTCTACGGACGACCTCCAACTGTACCTTATAGTCTTGGATGGCATTCTTCTTGTCATTGGCCAATGCGATGAGCTCCCAATGCTCTTTTACCTTTGTTATGATCTCTGCCCAGACTATTTTCCTAGCCTCTACTAATGACATATTCCCTTTAATCTGCACTTTCAAGTCCTTGATAGACTTCTCGTGTCCCTGGGCCTCCCTGCGAAGGATCTCTACCTCCTTTTGAAGGGATGAGACCATCTTTTGGTTCTCAGAGTATGCCACCTTGGCCTCATCCAGGAGTCTTCGAGTGGTGTGTGTTTCATCCTATGACATATTTAGGTCTGCCAGAGCTTTGGTTAACTGTTCTGGAACACTTTGTGGGTCCTTCGGTACATGAAATACACACACATGATTACCCTGAGAAAGTTTTAGTTCTGATAGCTTCTCCCTTAATCCCGCGATCTCCTCATCCCTCTAAGCGAGAGACTCAGTGAGGGCATATTTTTCCTTTTCCACTTGGGCTAGTTCCTATTTTTGAATATGTTCCGAATGAGGGATATTCAATTTGTATCTTAACTCCTGTACCTCCAATTCCATTTTTCTCAGAAGAGCCTCTACCGCTGAGTTGGGATCGACTCCCTTTCCCCTTATCAACTTTTTGCAGTCCTCCAGCTATGCAACAAGAGCTTTAGCACTTGCTCTTTCCCTTCTGAACGAACTTCATTTGAGCCAATCTCCTTTCTGTCTTCTCCAGGGAAATGGTATGATTTAATACTTTAGTTTTCTATATGTCCCCAATGGATTTGTGAAAATTTATCTTATCAGACAAGGGGATGGAAGCAAAATTTAGGATTATTTCCAGGGATTTTTACTTGGATCCCGAGGGTAAGGGATGAGAGGATGAATGCTAAATAGAAAATATGAGTTGGTCTTTCTCCACATCTAGGGCTGAGGTGAACCTAGTATGATGCTTGTATATGAACTAAGACAATTCTGCTCTCAGTTTATCCCTTGCGGATTTGTTCTTGGCCTCGATCTGCTCCCTTGTTTCTTATTTACCCAACATGACAACCTCTGAAATATCTGAAGGTGCCGAAGAAGAGGTGGAATCATAGGAGAGCTGAAAGCTTGGTATGTCTTTGTCATGACCAATGAGCTGTGAGGCCTCATCGTCAGGGGTTTCAATGTCCAGCTCTTCAGGGCCTTCAGTCCTTTGTCTCTTATTGAGGTGCCCTTCCTCTTCCTCGTCCGTGAACCCTTGGTTAGCCTAGGGATTTTCCTATTCCATCACTTCTGCATCACTGAGTACATTGTCTCTTTTTCCTTCAGTGACTGGGGATTGAGCCTCCATCTCTATATCCAAAGGCCATGAATCACAGTTAACTTTCCATTCCATAAGAGGCCTAGGTTCATGCTCATATGCTATGGATTTAATCTTCTGCTTCCTACATGTGATAAATAATTTAGGGTTATAGTGCCAAGCATATCCCCATGGGAAATTCATCTTCCTTAACATCCATTCCATAAAGGAGAGGGTGTGCCTTGAATTGATGGTGAAAGGGCCTATAGTATTTGGGAGTTTGAAGATATACCCCTTTTTTGCGGGCATGAAGTGGGCTTAGTCAACACCTAGGACTTGATGGATGAAATCAAGGGTGAAAATCCTCATGGAAAAGAACACTAGAAAGTGGTAAGGAGGAAATTTGACACCATAGACCCTGATCTCGGTGTGATCTTCAAATAGGTACCAATCGCTGGTACAATCCATTTCACTGAACTGGAGCCACTCCTTTTGCTCAGGATTCTGGGCAAGGGACTATCATGTATGATAACATAGGCCCTAGACATGAAATCCGTGATGCATTTCACATACCCATTCCCCTCTGAATGCTGGTGAATTTCCGGAGCCCATTCAAAAACAAATTTGGGTTCATCGTTTCTCATGGAGAACCTGTTGAGGCCTAAACCCTCGAACTTGTTTGCATGCTCGAACATGAATAAGTAGAAAACCAGGGAGCAGCATTTGAAAGAGAAAAAGGATGACATATCTTGGAACTGGGCTTTGATAGCTGAGGCCAGGAAAGTGGGGATATCTAGTAGAATCCCAGATTGCATCATCAACCAAAGAAACCCTATACCTACCTTAGTCACCCTATTGACATTTTCTAACCCCAACATTCCCGAGATGAATACTAGAATAGGCTATATAGTATCACAGAATAGCGACAACGAAATAGCCTATGTGTGAGGAATATTGGATAGGCATGAATCAGAAATGAGTTCGAGGAAACCGCTCTACTTCTCCAAGGGTAGGTTAAAGAAGTAGCAGAAAAGAGTGAGTTCGGTGAATTCGACGCAGTCTTGGGTGGGAGGATAACATAGGGCTTTTATGATGAGCTAAGGAGTAATCTCGAGAATCTTGACCGCTTGATTAGAGAGGAAGATGTCCTTCCGCTCGATGTAGGCATCACCAAGCTAGGCAATAAACTCTGGGAACAGATGGGTTGTTGGGGAAATTTGGTAATAGAGCCCTAAATCAATGATTCTGAACACATCTTCCCATCGTTGTTGAAATTCTAAGAGCTGGACCTTAGTACAGGCCACATTGAAAGGGTAAACTAGGTCACAGAGCTGAGAGTGGGCACCCATGACTGGTTCAGGGCCAGGAGCAGTCCCGACCTCGTGAGATTGAGGGGTTTCACAGGTGGAGAATTTTATTTTTTCCATATCAATTCAAACAAAGAGTAAAAGGGTAATAATGAAAGGGAAATGACCAAATACTTGAGGTGGAAGGGAAAGCGACGTGAGGGAGAAAGGCAACCAATACTTGCGTTTTTACTCATATGATAGAGTGAAACGTTGATGAGTGACCAGAAAATTCAAATAGCTGAGAGTAAAAATCGTTGCGGAAAGAGGGTTTTTACTGGGTAATAGGGTAGGACGACAAATGTAGGGCTGATGTCATGAGGAAGTTGGCTAAGAGACACATGGCATGCAGTGGTTAGTCGACAACGACCGGGTAGGTGAGGGAACACGCGCCAGACACAGGAGTATCGGCCTTCGTACCCCGAACTAACTTACCTTACCTTGTAATGTACCTGCGCCAACTGTGTGCTGGTGGACCCCTCAAGTTTTCATCGGGTTGAATGCTCGTCTCCTTCTCCTATCTTCCTCCCTCGTAACTGTTTTGATTGGCAGCGAGGGGAGCTGATGTCATCTCCTTTAGCAGGTCAGTTTTGGCCACCCCTGTTCTCTTGAGTACCATCAGAATTAGCTATAGGAAACCATCGCTGGCGGGTGGCACCACCGCTGCTGTAGGTTGCGTCACGACTTTGGGGGAGGTGAAATCGTGGCAACACCTTCACATTACCAACAGCCGAAAAGGTTGCATCGTCTGCCTTTAGCCTCCAACTTTTCCCTTCCCTATCCTTTCAACAGATAGCTCTCGTGCTATATTTTTCATTATGGGAGTCACAAGCCAACATTGGCTCCATTAGGGACGACACACTCGTTTAAGTGTGTCGAGAACTCGCAGACCACCCGCTTGTGTTCTTGTTAGCATACCCAAGACAATTATCAAAAGCTTCAGACAATTCTGATTAAAAAGGAACATAATAGAAATTCATGCGAAAATAAAAGATGGTATATGTACAATTTGAAGGATATATACAATGGCCCTTGCAGCGAGTGTTAGTGCTTAAAATAAGGCTTGAGAAACTGCCCATTCATAGGCATCTCAATTAGATCTCCTTCCAAGTTTTCCAATGAAAAGGTATTGTTTCCCTTGACTTTTACCACCCTGAAAGGTCTGAACTAGAGTGGATCTAGCTTTCCATGTTTACCTTTGTCCGACTGCCTGAAATCCCATCACAGCACCAGGTCCCCTGTTTGGATCTCCTTTTCTTGCACTCATTGGTAAAATAAAATTTTTGTCTTTTCCTGGTAGTCAGTCAACCTGATGTTTACCTATGCCTGGGTTTCATCCAGTTCTACTAACTGATTCATCCTCTTGACGAGGTAATTTGATTCATCCTCACTATCTTGCAAAAATATGGCCACTGGTAGAGCGATTTGAATGGGGAAAACTGCTACCCTACCATACACCAGCTCATAAGGTGACTTTTTGGTGGATCTTTTGCTGGTGATGCGATTTTCCCAAAGCGCAAATTTGAGGTGGGAATCCCAGTGCTTTTTATTTTCATTTATGTTATTTTTGAGAATTCTTACTTGAGTCTTGTTGGATGACTATGCCAACCTGTTCCCCTGTGGATAATAAGTCGTGGAGTGTCCCAGAGTAATATTGTGATGCTAACAAAAGTTTACAAACTTGGTTGACTTGAAGACTTGGGCATTATTAGTGATGATTTTAGCTGGGCACCCAAACCTAGCTATTATGTTTTCCTAAATATATTTGATCACCACCCCATCTATGGAATTTCTTGTAGGCACGATCTCAACCCACTTGGTGAAGTAATCGGTAGCAGTGAGGATCCATCGATGCTTGTTACTAGAGGCTGGGTGGATCTGTCCAATGAAATCGATTCCCCATTGTCTGAAAGGCTCCTCAATATGTATTGGGATCAATGGGAGTGACACAAACCTTTGATTCTCTGCGAATGTTTGACATTTATCACATGCCGGGATGTGAGCGTGTACATCACCAAAAAACCTAGGCAAAAAAAAAACCTGCTCTCAGGATCTTGTGGGCAGTAGACCACCAGCTGTAATGCCTGTCACATACACTTTCATGGAACTCGGTCATTACCTCGTCCACTTCCTGCTCTGTTAAACATAATAAAAAAATCCTGACCTGATCCCTCCAATACAATCTTCCATTCACCATAGCGTACTTTTACGACCTTAACCTCAAGGTGCGGTACTTCGCCTTATCATAATTGGGAGGACAGCTTAGGGTCAGAAGGTATTCCACTATGCTTTATACCATGCAAACAGGAGCTACTTTACATGTATCCTTTGCATTGAGGATTCTATCCCCTGTTGTACCTCTGCATTTTCTAGTGCATCTCCTCCTTCCATAGATAGGTTTATCCCAAAGGCTTGGCAGTTGGATTCAGATATAATTTTCGCCAGTACCTGCCCTTTAATGAGTTTAGTGGGCTTGATCTCTAGTTCATACTCCTAGATCTTGGCTATCCACTTGCCCCTCTTTCCTTCACTATCTCCTTGTATTAAAATGTCCTTCACCACTGCCATGGGAACGTAGGCAGTTATGGTAGTTTCTAACACATATATCTGGAATGCCTTTAGAGATTTGACCAAAGCATATGCCTGCTTTTCCAGGATATTGTACTTTAATTTGACGTCTTGTAGGACTTGGCTGAAGAATGCAATAGGTTGTTCGTACCCATCCTCGTTCTTCTGTAGAAGTATTGCGGCTATTGTATGAGGGGAAGAAAAGGAGAAAATCATGAAGGGCTTGCTATAATTAGGACCTGCCAGCACTGGGGCTTCAAAAAAATCCTGCTTGATTATGTCGAAAGAAGCCCTTGATTGGGGAGCCCATTTCACTTTATTATTTTTCTTGAGAATTTCAGTGATGTGGTGGACGATCTCACAATAATTGGGAATGAACCTTCTCAGGAAATTTATTCTTCCCAAAAATACCTATACTTCCTTTTTATTCCACGGGAGGGGAATTCCATTTATCACCTCTACCCTTTTCGGGTCAATCTTCACTCCCTTTTTAGTTACTATGTGCCCAGTAGCTTTCCTTCCTCCAGGGCGAACATGGATTTTTGGTGATTCAAGGACAGACCGCACCTGTGGAAATTTTCAAAGGTTTGCTGAAGATGTTCTATGTGCTTAGAATCAATCTTCAAGAAAACATTAATGCCATCCAGATAAATCTCCATGAACTTATCTTGATCTCCCATGAAGGAAATATCCATTGCATGTTGGAAATTGGCACCAATGTTGATTAGACTGAAAGGTATCCGAGCATACATGAAGGTTCCCCATAGTGTGGTAAATGTTGTCTCCTTCTGATCTACAGGGAGGACCGCTACCTGGTTATGCCCAAAGAATCCGTTCATCATAGACACGTGGGAGGATCCCACAAAATTTTGCAAGATATGGTCCATATTTGGAAGCAGATAATTGTCTTTAAGTGAGGCCCTATTGAGATTTCGGAAGTCCATGCATAATCTAATTTCTCCATTTTTCTTCCTCACCGGGACCAGGTTGGCCACCCACTCCGAATATCTCAGAGGAACAATGATTTTAGCATGTAGTAGCTTCTTTATCTCTTTTTCAATTGATAGGAGGAGAAAAGGATTGATCTACCTCAGCTTTTGCTTATGAGGCTTGGTATCACCCTTGAGTGGTATTTTTTGCTATATAACATCAATGTCGAAATTCTTCATATCCTGATATGACCAGGTGAAGACATCTTTGTACAATTGAAATAGCCGTGTATATTGATCCTGGTATTCTTCAGGGACTCCCTTGGATAACTTTACCACCTTTGGATCTTCCTTTGTCTCGATATTTACATCCTTGACAAGCTCGTCAAGAGTTGCTTTACTGGGGTTGATCGAAATATTGTTTTTATCAAATAGCCTCTCCAATGGTACGATACCTCTGGGAATGACATTTCCCTTCAATTGAAAAATGCAGTGTTCGGCCAATGTCTCCTCCCATTTGGCTTTTGGCTCTTCACTGGGACCTTCATCGACTGATTCGATCACTAAATTGGAGAATTTTCCGACCATTTCCATAAAGCGCTTAACCTGTTCTTCATCCTCGAAGACTTGCCAGTGCTTTAAATTTTCTAGAATGGAGGGGAAATATCGTACCTCGACCTCATATATGAGCAGTGGATTCTGTGGTGGGCGGAAATTTCTAGTAGCTACAGCTAGCGAGTCATCCATTTATTTCTTGTCCCTCACCATGAACTGTAAATTAAAGGCCGAGAAAAAAATTTCTTCTAGGTCCCACACTTTATTTCTATAAGCTCTGAGTCATGGATGTTTAGTTTGGCACTGGTTCCTGACTTGCCTTACCACTAGCTCTGAGTCTCGAAGACCATCAGATTCTGTTTGTTCATATTTTGTGCTGCATATAGTCCTATTAGCAGGGCTTCATATTCAGCCACGTTGTTTGTGGCTTCAAACTCTAGTTTGAAAGAGAGAGGAACTAAACATCCTTTGGGCAAGATCAAAAGCACCCCGGCCCCATATCCTTCTCGCGAATTGGCCCCGTCAAATTGCAGAGTCCAGATCTTTCCCTCGTCTTTATTCAGGGGCTCCTTCTATTTTAGAGGATGGACTTTAGTTTCTTGTAGGAAATTCTCCTCCTCTTCCAACATGAGACAAGACAATTCACCCTCATTTCCATACATTGGGGAGTTGGTAGAACCATTAGCCTTGGTGACCATTTTGACGAACCTGGATTCACAGTATAGTATCCTTCCTCCCCACTAAACACTGGAATAGTCATGTAGGTGAGGTCCAACTTGATTGACCAACCAATATTAGAACCCCAGGATCTAGACAACAACATTCCAAATCGAGCTGGGATATCAACTACCATGATATCCATCACCACACTCTTAGCCAGGATCTGGGCTAGGTTTACTACCAGGTCTTTTATCATGCCCAGGAACTTTACCCTCTTAGAATCAAGAGAATACAAATATTTGTAAGGTTTGGTAATATACAACCCCACTTGCTCCATGACAGCCAATGATTATAGATTATGTGAAGCCCCTGAATCTAGCATGTATTTATGCAGTAACAGGTCATGAATAACTAGAGACACATAGAATGGGGGAGTGGCTGAGACAAAATCTTCTACATGAGGGCCAAAGACTCCCATGGGTCTTTCCTCTCGGAGATTGAGTCTATCAAGAAGAGGGCCTATGCCATGGGGAAACATGAATTGAGATACTTGGGCTTATTTAGGAGCTTTATGAGGGGGACCAAGATCTTGATCTTCTCTAGCTCTTTCTGGAGGTTAAAGGACGTGGGGTTTTTTTTCTACAATCAATTCTTTAGACTATTCTTTAGGGTGACTGGGCAGGTTCGAGGCTACATCAGAGGACTTGTGGTTTGCAGGAGGATCAAAACCTAGCTTTGTGAAGGTGGAAGCAGTGGCCTTATGATGTACAGACTCTTCTAAAGGATTTTCCCCCTTACTAGTATAACTAGAAGGGATTTGTTCTCTTGGTATTGACTCCTCATCCTGTTCTTGCACTTAGGTTCTCTTTCTAGAGTACTTGAGGTCATACTTCTTATGGAGATGAGCTTGCATGAAGTCCACAAATTTCCTGCAATAATTATCAATATCCCGATCCTATGGGGAGACTTCCTTCTCTTCGATCTCTTCTTGCAGGATGAGTTCCCCTTCTTCATCTTCTAAATAAGCGAGGAATTGATCTTCTTGACTATCGGGGTCTTCCTCGGTTTTTCCTTCTACTTCCAATTCTAAATAAAGAGGAGGTTGGATGTGATATTGCTACTCCTTCCTTTCCCGCTATAACAATTGTAGAGGTGGCTTTCGATATTTGGGATTAAACCCTTGATTAGGGCCCATATGGTTGGGACGAGGAAAGGAATTCTTAGCCTCCAATTCAAGCTGCACCAGCTTATTCGAGAGATTCTTGATCAGCTTATTCATCTCCTCAATTTTATATTCCAGTGATTCCCTTTCTTGATTAGAGGTAGAAGCCTCCTCCCTACCCCTTCTCCTGGCCTCATGCTCTATCCTTCCTTTGAATTTTCCTGTAGAAGAAAAGTTTGCTTCTACCTCCAGTGCATCAGTCTGGATCTGGTCTAGGGATATAGACTTTATTTCTCTTAAGTTGAATCCAAAATCAGGCTCAAACACTCATGCAAAGACCACTTTGGTAGCTACTTGAGGAGGCTTTATTTCAACAGGTAGGTTATTGTAAATCTTATTGAACCTTTTTATAAATTCTGTTACATCTTCATTGTGTTTCTTCTTTAGGGCATTGAAATCTGTGAGGATGTAACCGTGGTCCCTCTTTTCTCCCCATTTTTGAGTGAATAAATTATCCATTTCATCCCAAGTGGTGACAACGTTATTAGCAAGGGATTTGAACCACTTACGGGCTTCTCCATCCAAAGATTGGATGAAAAGCCTCAACACCACATCCAGGTGTTCTACATTGACATTTTTAGCAAAGGTGAAAAAGTCCTCAATATTTTTCTGCGTAGAAGTATTGTCTTCCCTGGTGAACCGAGGCAAGAGATTTATATAGTCTTGAGGCATGTAATGAAATACTTGATGCAAAACTAATGGGGAATATTGGTTAAGGAGGAAGACAGGTACAACCATGAGGGGCAGTGGTGGTAGATTCTAAGGATGATTTGGCTATGCTACAAAAGGTATATGCTGAGCGGAGTTTTGGATATTAACCTGAAATGAGTTCGGGAGTACTGTAATTTCTTTGACTTCCTTAGCCTCTGGAGTAGGAAACAAAGGAAGAAAAGAGATATCAACAGATTTGGCTTCATCTTTTATGTCAGAACTGGCTAAAGCAGAGGTCTCTCGGGGATACTCAAGTACACAGGCTATGGAGCCAAGGCCATGGAATTCAATTATCTGAGATGAGGATGATGAATATTCTAGTGAGAATGAAGGTAAGTCAGCTTGAATGGGTTGCTTTTATTTCCAAATTCTCTTGAATATAATATTTTCGGGATCAAATAATAAAGGGGTTCTCAGATGAAAGGTATCTGACCTAGTGTGAGGCCAGGTCTAAGCCAGGATTGTAGTTGATTTAGGCTTTGATAAAAGTGGAGTCGCCAAGGTGAGGGTTGTGCAACTGTTAACCCTTCGTGCTCACTTGATTGAAGGGTGAAGATAAAGTCGTGTCATAGGGAAAATATTTTCTAATTCATCCCTGGAAATGGCACCAAAAAGATGTTGTCACTCCTAGAGATAGTCTTGAGTTGCAGTTGACCAGTGCCTAGGATGTCTTATGAGAGGGAGGTCATATGGGTTTTATTTGTTCTCTTTGAGGGGGCCTCCCAGATATACACTTTTTGGTATTAATTTGATAAGCAGTTCTAGATAAGCAGTTCTAGATAACAATGGGAGCAGAGAAATAACTGCTGAATCTGATTGTGAGAAGAGAAAAACTCAGAATGGGCTTGTGGCTAAAATGAAGCTCAATTTGCTGCAATAGGGCCGGATTTGGAACTAGTGAACAAATATTTTAAGATAATGCGGGTTAACGTTATGAAGAACAAGGACGGTGAGTCAGAGTGACGCAGGCTTACTGAGATGTAAGAATCTACCCTCCAAGGACGAAGAGAACGGTCAGGATGAGAATTATGAGACATGAATCATATGTCGATCTTAATTAAGGTGGCTGAATGACCATTATATGAATATCATGTAAGATAAATTCATTTATTATCCATTAGGAACCAACATTCCTAACACATGATAACTGGAAAGAAAATATGGCAAAACTGAATAAGAAGATTAAAGCAATACACATAAGAATCATACATACTTCTCAAAAGCCCAGTAGGAATCGATTTTGCAACAAGTCATAAATATATTGTATTCTCAAAAAAACTTTTCCAGATATGCATTAAGAGCTTATCCCAAAGATTACAAAATATGCACTCAGAACTTCTAGAGAAATCAAAACCTTTTCTTCATCTCTGAGTTGGCTTCTTATAGTTTTTACATTGGGCACCTTGGCCAGATATTTTTTTTGACAAAATATTCTTTCTTAATTTTACAGTTTCATATCCAAATAAAAAAATGATGCAATATAAATGCATCATATCATAGGCAGTATTCTTCCGACACTAACAACAACATAAACATAACATTTAAACAAGACTTTGGGTGAAATCGAGATTTCACCCGATTTTACATCACAACTAAAACTTGAAACAAAAATAAAAAAAAGGCCACATGGGCTTGATCATGATATCCTTAGCGGTTACAATGACGCGTGGTAGAGCCCCCCTGAGTTGTGTGGTCTGACTGAAGACGTGGAGGAGCCAGGCTAGCGAGGTGACTGAGGTGGCAGTTGCTGCAAGGTGGAAGGAGCTGGAGGGTTTGCGTATTCATAGCACCTTTTCCAGGTGACCGCTGCGGGTAGAGGTGATATACTGAAGAAATCGAACATAGATTGAAGCTAAGTAAGCTTAGAATAATCTAGGCGGGCTGCGAAGAATCTCTTGACCTGGGCAAGGAGAAATAATTATTTGCGTAATGCTGCTACTAAGTTATCTGACTTCAGGCGGAGGTCTTCTCCAATATTAAATATGCCTTGCACTTAATCTCGGACATTTTCTGGTCATAAGTGGTTAGGGGAAGCAGTGTCCCCATCTGTTGATCCTAGCATGGGGGAAGCCCATCCTCCACAAACTTACACAATTTCTGATCGAATTTCTCCACTCCCTTTGTCACGATTTCTAAATATCCCAATGATTTTACGTGTGCCTCCTCTTTCTAGATCATCTTAGTAACCTTCATGATGGTCCTGAAACGGTCGACCACTCCATGCATGCTCATTTCTTTAGATGGAGTTTTTTTATATACTTGACATATCTCTTTGATGCTGCTGCATTCTCATCTCCTTCTCTACTGCCGGCCTCCAGCTGTACCTTATAGTCTCTGATGGCATTCTTCTTGTAATTGGCCAACACGATGAACTCCAAATCCTCTTTTACCTCTGTTATGATATCTACCCAGACTATTTTCCTAGCCTCTACTAATAAAATATTCCCTTTAATCTATGCTTTCAAGTCCTTGATAGACTTCTCGTGTCCCTGGGCCTCCCTACGAAGGATCTCTACCTCCTTCAGAAGGGACGAGACCGTATTTTTCTTCTTGAAGTATGCCGCCTTGGCCTCGTCCAATAGTCTTCAAGTGGTGGGTGTTTCATCCTCTAACATCTTTAGGTCCGCCAGAGCTTTAGCTAACTATTCTGGAACACTTTTCGGGTCCTCCGTTATAGGAACTACACACACATGATTACCCTGAGCAAGTTGTAGTTCTGACAACTTCTCCCTTAATCCTGCGATCTCCTCATCCCTTTGAGCGAGAGACCCAGTGAGGGCATATTTTTCCACACTCGGGCTAGTTCCCGTGTTTTAATATGTTCCGAACAAGGGATATTCAATTTGTGTCTTAACTCCTATACGTCCAACTCCATTTTTCTTAGAAGATCCTATACCACCGAGTTGGGATCGACTCCCTTTCCCCTTATCACCTTTTTGTAGTCCTCCAGCTATGCAACAAGAGCTTTAGCACTTGTTATTTCCCTTTTCTGAATGATATTAATTTGAGCCAATCTCTTTTCTGTCTTCTCCAGGGAAATGGTATGCTTTAATAATTCATTTTGCAACATGTCCCTGATGGATTTGTGAAAATTTAGCTTATCAGACAAGGGGATGGAAGCCAAATTCAAGATTATTTCTAGGGCTTTTTACTTGGTTCCCAGGGGTAGGAGATGATAGGATGAATGCTGAACAACAAATACGAGTTAGTCTTTCTCCACATCTAAGGCTGAGGTGCGCCTAGTATGATGCTTGTCTACAAATTGAGAAAATTATGCTCTCAGTTTCTCCCTTACGGATTTGTTCTTGGCCTCGATCTTCTCCCTTGTTTCTTCTTTACCCAACGTGACAGCCTGTGAAAGCTCTGAAGGTGCCGAAGAAGAGGCAGAAACATAAGAGAGCTGAAAGCCTGGTCTGTCTTTTTCATGACCCATGAGCAGTGAGGCATCATCGTCATGAGTTTCAGTGTCCAACTCCTCAGGGCCGTCAGTCCTCTATCTCCTACTGAAGTGCGCTTCCTCTTCCTCGTTCGTGAACCCTTGGTTAGCCTGGGGATTTTCCTATTCAAGCACTTCTGTGCCATCGAGTACATTGTTTCCTTTTCCTTCAGTGGCTGGGGATTTGACCTCCATCTCTGTATCCAAAGGCCATGAATCACAATTAGCTTTCCATTCAATAAGAGGTCTAGGTTCATGCTCATATGCTATGGATTTAATCTTCTTCTTCCTACGTGTAAAAAATATTTTAGGGTCATAGTGCCAAGCATCTCCCCGCGAGAAATTCATCTTCCGCAACATCCCTTCCAAAGAGGAGAGGGCATGCCTTGAATTGACGGTGAAAGGGACTATAGTATTTGGGAGCCTGAAGATATACCCCTTTTTCGTGGGCACGAAGTGGGTTTGGTCAGCACTTAGGACTTGTTGGATGAACTCAAGGGTGAAAATCCTCATGGAAAAGAACACTGGAAAGTGGTAAGGAGGCACTTTGACACCATAGACCCTGATCTCGGTGTGATATTTGAACGAGTACCAATCGCCGATACAATCCGTTTCATTGAATTGGAGCCACTCGTTTTGCTCAGGAAAAATTTTGGGCCGGGGACTATCATGTATGATAGCATAGGCCTTGGACATGAAATATGTGACAAATTTTGCATACCCCTTCCCCTATAAATCCTCGCTAATTGTCGGAGTCCATTCAAAAAAAAATTTGGGTTCAACATTTCTCATGGAGAACCTGTTCAGGCCTAAACTCTCAAACTTGTCCGCATGCTCGAACATGAATAAGTAGAAAACCAGGGAGCAGTATTTGAAAGAGAAAAAGGATGAAATATCTTGGAAATGGGATTTGATAGCCAAGTTTAGGAAAGTGGGGATATCTAGTAGAATCACAGATTGCATCATGAGCCAAAGAAACCCTAAACATGCCTTAGTCACCCTATCAACATTTTCTAACCCCAACATTCTTGAGATGACTGCTAGAATACGATGTATAGTATCAAAGAATAGGGACAGCGGAATAACATCTATGTGAGGAAGAGTGGATAGGCATGAATCAGAAATGAATTCGAGGAAACCATTCTGCTTCTCCAAGGGTAGGTTCGAGAAGTGGCAGGAAAGAGTGACTTCGATGAATTCGACGCAGTCTTGGGCGGGAGGATAGCATAGGGATTTTCTGATGAGCTAAGGAGTAATCTCAATAATATTTACCCCTCGAGTGGAGAGGAAGATGTCCTTTCACTCGATGTAGGAATTGGGAAGCCAAGAAATAAACTATAGGAATGGATGGGTTGTTGGGGGAATTTTGTAATAGAGCCTTGAATCAACGACTCTAAACACATCTTCCCCCCGTCGCTAAAAGTATAAGATCTCGGCCTTAGTACGGGCCACATTTAAAGGGTAAAATGGGTCATAGAGATGAGAGTGGGCATCCGTGAGTGGTTCAGGGCCAGGAGCAGTCCTGACCTCAGGAGCTTGAGGGGTTTCTGGGGTAGAGCGTTTCATTTTTTCCATATCAATTCGAGCAAACAGTAAAAGGGAAATAATGAAAGGGACACAAAAAAATACCTGAGGTAGCAGGGAAAGTGAAGCGAGGATGAAAGGCATCCAATACTTGAGTTTTTACCTGTATGATAGAGTGAAACATTGGTGAGTGACCAGAAAATTCAAACAAATGAGAGTAAAAATTGCTGCGGAAAGAGGGTTTTTATTGGGTAATAGGGTGGGACGAAAAATGTAGGGCTGATTTCATGAGGATGTTGGCTAAGAGACATGTGGCACGCGATGGTTGGCTAATAACAATCGGGTAGGTGAGGGACCATGTGCCAAACACAGGAATACTAGCCTTCATACCTTGAATGAATTTACCTTACCTTGTAACGTACCTGCACTAGCTGTGTGCTGGTGGGCTCGTCCGATTTTCGTCGGGTCGAACATTGGCCTCTTTCTCCTATGTTCCTCCCTTGGAACTGTTTTTATTGGCCATGAGGGGAGCTGACATCATCTCCTTTGGCGGGTCAGTTTCCACCACCCCCGCTCTCTCGAGTACCGTCAGAATCGGCTGTAGAAAGCCATCCTTGGCGGGTGGCACCACCGCTGCCGTAGGTTGCGTTGCAGCTTTTAGGGAGGTGCGATCGTGGCGGCACCTTCACATTACCAACCGTCGAAAAGGCTGCATCATCTAACTTTAGCCTCCAAATTATCCCTTCCCTATCCCTTCAATAGATAGCTCTTCACACTGTATTTTTCATTATGGGAGTCACAAGCCAACAGGGAAGATGATCATCTACTGTGGTTTCAGATTCAGTGTAGGGAAAGTCACATAAGAGTTGAACAAACAATAGTGGTTTCTTTGATTTAGAATTTTCAAATTTGAAATCAAACTCTTGTAAGATGAGTATCCACTTTGAGTATTTTCTCCCTGTTGGGGCCTTTTTTTGGACAAGACACTTTTGGAGTTGCGGAAAACCTGAAGACAGGTGGTAGAGAACAATCAAGGTAGACAAGGAACTATCACGGTTGCGGAAAACCTGAAGGCAAGTGGTGGAGCAAAAACAGATGATGACACAGTGGCAGAGATGGGAGACAAGGAACAAGCAATAGAATTCCCAGTGATGAATAAGAGATAGAAGGCAGCGGAGCACAAGGGAACAACTAAGTGGAAAAAGGGAAAATAATGACAGTGTCAGTCGGTAGTAACTAATAAGGAGGGAAGAAATGACTCCAAGGATAGTTAGAGAGAGGGAGGTTGATACAAGAGCAGAGCCTAGGGAGAGATCTGTGGAATCGTATGGACTAAAATGAACTATATTAGTCTAATATTCCAAAATTTGCATGCAGCAATTTGGAATATTGAATTTTTCCATTGTCACTTAGAAGATGAATAAAAGGGTGAGGAGACCCATGCATTACAGAAATAAGGATAAAATCCCTCATGTTATGTAAGGGGATCATAATTCCACTTGGATTTAACACTCTCATGTGTGAACACGGATATTTTGCATGTGGACAAGGCCAAGTTTGACCAAGTCAACAACATAAATGTAGGAGGAGTGGATCAACAAATAAAAGAGCTCAATTGCGAATGAGGCTAAACCTAGATAGCTATATGTGTGTTGGATTGAAGACCCTTAGGTGTGAAAAGGATGAAGCAAGTTGAAGAGGTCAACTTTGACCAAATCAAACAACACAGTTTAGAGGAGTGACTCTAATGAAGGCACAACACAATTTTGGAGGGAGATTGCTTGTGTGAAGGTGGAAACCCTATTGAGTGGGACCCAAGGTGAGAAGGCTCACTTAGTTTATAAGGAAGAGGATGGCAACCATTTGGAGGTTAGCTTATGTATTACATTTTCATGTCTGCTTAGACTTTTTCTCTCTTAGCTGTTTAGCTGAGATTGCTGGTGCTGCTCATCACTAAGGGATTCCTGTTCAGGAATGTAATGTTCCTACTGAGCCTTAGCTAAGAGGAAACATTCAATTTTGATTTATTTTATATTTTATCAATAAATGAATAAAGGAGGACATGTAAAACTCCTAAAAATTCTGAATAAATCAATGCCCATGTGAACAAAGACAAATCAGGGCTATGTAAATAATCACTTGTAGGTGTGAAAGAGGTTTGAGCCAAAGATTATGTCCACCTTGACCAAATCAACTGCACTGTCTAGGTTCATTGTATCTCCAAAATGGACTGCACAGTTCTAGAAGGGAGCCTCTAATGTGAAGAGGGCTAGCTCATCAAAGTGGTTTAGGGTTTGCAAGAGATTTCTCATCTTATAAAAGGAGGAGAGCAACATGAGGAGGCTGTTGATAGATCATATTTCTGAAGTATTTGTCTGCTTAGACAAATACCATTCTCTGTTGTTTAGTGGAGGATTGTGATTGGAATTCCTGTTTAGGGGTTTCATCTCTTCCCTTGAGGATCATTGGAGGAGTTCTTTGCTGAAGTGAGCCACTATCTGGTTTGAGACCAAGCTCTACTAGAAAATTTGGCCCAATTTCCGACGGCAACTTCGTCTCTATTCCAACACATAGTCATCACAAGAGAAAAAGTTCGAGGACGGACAAAATGTGGTTTGCCATAATGTCGCAATTCCGACGCCTTGACAAAGTGTCACAATACCGACATGTTTTCCGTAACTTCCAAACAAGCGTCGCTCTTCCGATGTGCCCCAAAAGCGTCGTAATACGGACGCTTTCCAAAAGCGTCACAATACCGATGCTAGGAAGAACTGTCGCAATTCCGACGAAATGTGATCCGTCGTTTTGAACGTCGCTCTTTCGACGTCTTTATACTGTCGCTCTTCCGACGTCTCTAAACTGTCGCAATTCCGACGCCGTACAAAAGTGTCGCAAGACCGACGCTTTCCAGAAGCGTCGCAATACCGATGCTTTCCAAATGCATTGCAATACCGACGCCAGGAAGAACTGTCGTAATATTGACGGACGTCACAAGATCGATGAAAATGGAAATCATTCAAAACGTCAGAAGACCGATGCTTATAAGGCGTCGGAAGAGTGAAGCTTACAAAGCGTCGGTATACCGACGGAGGGTTCAATTTAAAAAAAAAAAAATGAAACTTTAAAACAGGACAGTAAATCTCCAATATTTGTTATGAATTGTGGGCGTTCCAATTTTTATGAACATAATTCGATCGTGAAATATTAATACCTCCATTTAACCTTAGTTATGACAACAATAGTTGACGTATATACGCGTGGGGCCCAGCGCTAACGGCCTTTCCACATCCAACGGTGGATAATACGTCGCTCTGGCCTTGACGATCCAACGATCCAACTAGATATTGCGCGAGTTAGTTGCACGATTGTTAACTTGCTATGAGAGAGGGTTTTCAAAACCGCTCAAGGCCACGTGTCGGCCTATGACATTGATCGCATCCAAATGGGGAATACCACTTACTGTACAAAGGCGATGCGATATGCCAAAAACCCGTCTTTACTGTGCGGTCCTCAAGGTTCCGACTACTCTTACTCCAAGTTCTGTCCGCTTACCAATGCTTTAATGCCATTGAACTCTGCCTCATTGTTTAGCCTTCGTGCGACCATACCAAACGAACTCGGCCACAGCCATTTCGAAGAGACACGATGCATTACATATGCCACGGTTTATGTCTTATGGTTTCGACAAGGTTAGTATCGAATCTGCAAATCGATACACCGGTCCTTGGTTCATTCAATCGCCTACACATTCACAACACTCATTACGAGGTTTTACCTAGCTCACGGAGGTTCGAGCACAGCATCTCCTTGCTCTACCACAGGCGCACAGGAATGTCATTAAAATAATTCACCCTCTGTTCACACAACTGATTATAGAGAAATTCCCTAACTGTTTGACACAGTTATCTGTGGAATTCACCAATGCTCATAAGTCCTAAGTCATTAGCTCGTGTTCCACCGAGAACTCAACCAGTCTATATGCACATAACCTCATCACAGGGTTTCTTAATTACCACAGGATTTCAATTATCTTTCACCAGGATGCGTACATATATTCACACAGAGAAAACTTACTCAATCAATGCACATATAATACCAACAGATTCCTTATATAAATGAAAATTCTTACAGTCTCCTGGTCCTCGGCTAGATCTTCGATATAATGGCCTCCTCTTCCCTATGTAGCTCTATGCAGTTCTCTTTGCAGGTCTTCTGTGCAGGTCTATCGACTCTGTCACGGAGGTTTATTTTTATATAAATTACAATGAATCGATTCGAATTTCTCGATGTCTCACAAACTCTTCAAATTCCTAACTTTGAGACTAATGCTCTGACAGACAAAGACAGACTCCTAGAATTAGCTTAACTTCTGAAACTGGCTATCTCTTCAGGTGCCCATTAATCATTCGAGCAATTACATTTTCTCTACAAATTAACTAAATTAGCTCAACTATGGATAATTTCATAGGGAAATAAAACATGAGACCCCCCTTTACATTTATTTATGTACAAAATTTGTCTTGGGCCTATTTCCCCTGCATCAGATAACATAGTGAGGGGATAAATTTACAGAGCTTCCATGCATCTGTAACATCTTCAGGGCATTTTCATGTGGTTTAGCTACCCTTGTCACTCAAATTGATAGTATATTAAAGATGACAGATGTTTTCAGCGTAACAAGAGCCATTTCAGGTTTCATTGGAAACATTATTTAGAAAACACAGTTTGTGCAATCAATATTCATACCGAAGTAGCATATATTCAGTTTCACAATGACCTAATGTCATCATGTACTCAACAAGTCAATTGTTGCAGTGTCATACAACCTCAAGCCTCAAACATCTTTACAAGTGAGAATTTCGGGTCCGATTTAGAACAAACATGTTAGAGATTTTACTCAAATCAAGTTACATTCTAATTCTCATTTAATATAGAGATTAAGATTCTGAATCTATGATGTTACTATTGTTGCTAGTATTTTTATTGTACTTGTGCCATACCCAACTCCACTAATAGTAACAGCAATGTTGAATCCTGATCAGTCTCCATCCATGGGATTTTAATGTCCCTTAGATGTGAGATTCACATGCCAAATTGAATCATTTCATAGAATGACTCCGCTGCATATTACTGCCTTTCAGCTATGGCTGAGTATCAATTTTACCAATTTGGCCAGCACTTGAATATAATCCTAATTACATCAAATTTCAAAATTTGAGTCTAACCCTAAGTGCATAAAATTCTGCAAAACCCACTTACGCAACACAGTTTAGGAGGGGTTAACATGCCTATGAAGTATTTAAGCATTGTTGAGGGATAAGAATAGTTGGACTTTGCCAAATAACCAAACTCAGTTTTGACCACTTCTAGTAACTTTAGCCTATAGATGCTCTCATAAAAAGAAAGCAGGTGGTCCAATAAAAGGAAGGGGACTGGTTGCGTGTTTCATTCCATTTTTTTTGTCAGCTGAAAGCTTTCCAAGAAGAATAAATCTATTGAAGCATGAAACTGATTTTGTTGCTGCCCCAACTACCACTGATATACATCACAATGTGTCATAGTTTATTGTAAGCCTCTATTGAGAGTGGGCAGCACTAAATCCAAGTAATTCCCCTCATCCCTTAAAAGACACCTCTAAATATAACTAGAAATTTCAAATAGTTAGTAAAGGAAAAGTACAAAGATATAACAGATCTGTGTTGAGCCAAAAACTTGTGCATTCACAACAAAACTGGGATGGATAAAACTTAAAAACAATTATGGACTTTGACAAAAAAGTGTCTTATGCATACAAAATGAAAGAAGCATTGGCATACTACTATGTTTACAAATTTAAGGACATGCAGAGTGAGTCTCCAGGCAACGCAGTTTCATGTGGAGACCCTAGATCCTTGTACCCACAATATCTAGTGACTTATAAAATGATTGACAAAACAATGCCTTTGCTACGCATGTAAGAACACCACCTGTATAATGAGGGAGATGTAATATTGTTTGAGAAGCAGATTTATACAGAGTGGTCCAAGATTGTGTATTTATGGAAGATACAACTGATTTTGGCATGAAAAATGTATCCAAGATTTCAATGTGCCTTATTTTAGAGCCCATTGATGATTTACTATGAAACCTAAACTTTCAAAACAAACACATTGAAATCATAGGATCTCCATCACAAATATCATAAATATTAACTTTCTTTTGGGCACTGGTAGTAGATACCATAAGAGGCCCACATGGCCTATACCACCAATGTTGATTCTCTGGCACAACATTTGCAAAGCCAAAATTTCTCCTCGAGACATCCCTTTCTGCCAAAACTGGAGAGATGGTACTGGACGTTGAAGTGAAGGCCTCTGATTCAGTATGGAATGCCATAATTTCTTTATTATAAAAGTCCCATGAACAGAAACCTGAGTCCAATGTACAACCTGTAGATGCTGCCACAACATATTTACCAGAGAGACCATCTAAACCAGCTGCTCTGATCAACCAGCAATCACCCCATATGCTTGGGGTAAGCCCATATGGAGCTTTATATTCAGCCTTCTCTTGGAGATTGGAAAAAAACAATACTGAGTATTACTTATACATCAACTGCCCTTTATGTTAAGGGAAAATTTAAAGAGTGCATAAATATTTTTGAAATCCCAATCATAGTTTCTAGAAAATTTCAACAGTTTTTGAAATGAACTACATCCTATTTAAACTACATCAAATATTTAGGCAAATAATTTTTTTAAATAGAAATTGGTGAATTTTATTTCAAATATAGAAATTTAAACTATGAGAATAATCTAACCCCTAGTATTTTCCCTATTTCTAATAGAAAATCCCAAAATGTATAAATTATAACACCCATAAACCCCAAAATTAAGTACAATAAATAAAACCTCCACACCTCTGAATTTGATATATCATGAAAAGAGCAGCATCCATCATCATGGGAAAGCAAAACCGATTCTCCTTCTTATACAAACTAGCTTGCATTAGATGTCTTATGGCTGAGTTGATTCAATCGATCACAGGAAACCTCTTCAGTTTCTTCAATATTGCCAAAATGCTTTGGCTTGTTTTCCTGATCATCATCAAAGTCCATATTTTTATCACATTGAATTAGTTGGGGTTCATTACGATTAGGTCCAGTGCCTATTTCAGAGCTCCAGACATCCAATCCAATATTGGAACTGCCATACCCGTTCCCATTAGAGATTGTAAATCCTTCTTCTGGCTTTAATTCGGTAAGTTCAAGAGCACTAGAACTATATTCAATTGATTTAGACTTGGTATAGTTGTCCTCTGATTTGTATTCCGATAAAACACTATACTTGTGCTTCAGCGCAGGAAGAAATTCTGCAGCAATGGGATCTTCATCTATGGGGCTTATGGATCTGCCCTCAAAAACATCCCGAATATCTGATTCATTTTCATTCAATTAATCATGCAAATCCACCCTCGTCTTCAGCACAACAAGCTGAACTGAAGGCCGGTTTTTCAACAATTTATGGTGGGGGTAAAGCCTGTCTTCCATATTTCCCTATTTCTAATATAAAATCCCAAAATGTATAAATTATAACACCCATAAACCCAAAAATTAAGTACAATAATTAAAACCTCCACACCTCTGAATTTGCTATATCGTGAAAAGAGTAGCATCCATCATCACGGGAAAGAAAAACCGATTCTCCTTCTGATACAAACCAGCCTGCGGTAGATGTCTTATGGTTGAGTTGATTCAATCGATCACAGGAAACCTCTTCAGTTTCTTCAATATTGCCAAAATGCTCTGGCTTGTTTTCCTGATCATCATCAAAGTCCCTATTTTCATCACATTGAATTAGTTGGGGTTCATTACAATTAGGTCCAGTGCCTATTGCAGAGCTCCAGAAATCCAATCCAATATTGGAACTGCCATACCCGTTCCCATTAGAGATTGTAAATCCTGCTTCTGGATTTAATTCGGTAAGTTTAAGAGCACTAGAACTGGATTCAGTTGATTTAGACTTGGTATAGTTGTCCTCTAATTTGTATTCCGATACAACACTATAATTGTGCTTCAACGCAGACAAAAATTCTGCAGCAATGGGATCTTCATTTATGGGGCTTATGGATCTGCCCTCAAAAACATCCCGAATATATGATTCATTTTCATTCAACTGATCATGCAAATCCACCCTCATCTTCAGCACAACAAGCTAAACTAAAGGCCGATTTTTCAGCAATTTATGGTGGGGGTAAATCCTGTCTTCCAGATCTTGACTATTTAAGCGTTTAATTGGTTTTTTCGGAGACCTGACCATAGAATCAAATGAATCCTGTGAATCCTGTGAAATAATAAACAATAGTAAGGCCATTATTTATTGGTTTGAAATAATAAACAACATGCAACAAACCCACATAATTAGTAAATTATTTAAAGACAATAATTCCTACATATTAAAATATAAAGTTATAACATACCAGCTCATACTCGAACATAACATCTATATCAATATTATTCTTCTGTATCTTCTTGATCTTCATCCAACTAATCGACATCTATATCAACATCTGATTCGGAAATGGTGTTGAAATGATCGACCATGTCATCATCATCATCAATTATGTCATTTTCAATAATATCCTCATCGACATCATCATCAATAATTGTTGCCTCATCTCCTATGCCTGGTTCATCTTCTAAGATATCTTCTTCATCTGTCAATGCATATTCTTGCTCATCTGCCACTGCATCATCTTCTTCTTGATCAACATCATCTTCTTCCTCTACAGTATACTCTACTGACCTTCCTCTTGGATCATATCTAATAGCAAATGACCATTCGTTCTCATCTCAAACCTTTGAGTAAAAGACTTGTTCGCATTGGCTTGGAAAAACATAGTGATCTTTTCCTACTTCAAACTGTGATGTTTTAACCATTGGAAATCCATTTTCATGTTGAATAAGTGTTCTATCATCATCACGTACATTCATTCGTAGCCTATACCATTTGACGTCGAACAAAACTATTTTGAAGGAATTAAAGTCACACTCAACTATATCCACTAATAACCCATAATATCTATTTTCAGATTCTCGAGGATGTCTGTCACTCCTGGAGGAAACATTAGTGACCTGGAATACTGCAGTTATCCCACTATCAGAAGTTTTCCTGTTATCATCCAACTGTTTAACGCGAAATTTACGACCATTGCATGACATAGCCTTGTGGTGTTTCAACTGCAATATGCCAAACATGAAAAATATGCATTCTCACTTAATAATTAATCATATAATTTACACAGCATGAAAATTAACTGAAAAATCAAACTTGTTGTCACATTATAAATATAGTATAAAATAAGTAATGAATAAAATAGCTGAATTAATTGCTTACCTTTCTATCTTTCAAACCATATGCTAAATCGATTTCCCTGTCCGTAACGTTTCCATCTCCACTACGATACACTTCTCTAATCAATTCGGTAGTTGCCATGATAACCTCACAATCGTTACGTGCTACATGTTTCAATCCATTCACTCATCCACTCAAGATTGTTTGCAATGTATAAAAGTAGTGCCTCATAATCTTGATCACACGAATAAAAAAACAATAATTCACCAATATTAATAAATATTACTTATAACCATGGTAAATTATATTAATTAATAAACTATGAAAGAATAAGCCCTAAATGAATATAATGATCATATACATGATGTAAAAAATGAAACATTATATGTATTGTACATAATAAATCTTTTACCTCTCACTTTCTTCATTCTACCTTTTCCCAATAGGTGCTCCACTTCAAATTTTTTGATGGAGTTCACATCCCAAATGCAATCCACCGCCTTCATAGTTGGCACAACTAATATAGGGAGATAATGACTAATATACACCATCGATTCATATACCGCATATTTCTCCACCATAGAACCCTCAGGTCGTGCTCTTTGTCTAACCAAAGCCTTCAAGGATTTCGGGTGCCTCTCGACCACCCACATTGACCTTGTGTGTACTGGTCCACACATTTCAATCTCCTCAACTTGGTGTATCAAGTAGTGTTATTTTGCATTGAAAGATGTTGGAGGTAGATACTTTTGCATTTCACACATTAGCCAAGGAATTTCTCTCTTCCAATAAATTATTTCATCTTGATGGATTTCTTTCAATGACAACTATCTCCAAATCATTACACAAGGTTATTTCAATGAAAGATAATATATATTTCATTACAAGTAAATTAATACATCATTTCATTAAGTATGAAAAGAAATTGTAGCAATTATATTTTGCGTATAAATCAAAACTACTTACCTCATGTATTTACTAAGACCACATATAACTTGTTTGACATTATTTTCGAAGTCGTTTGTGAGAGATACAGGTAGAACATACTATAAAAATAAAAAATGAATCGTTATTGGTTTCCAAATTAAATAGAAAAAAAGAAAATTTAAAATATGTATTCAAGCAATAACATACAAAAACGTATACCAAAAACATTACCTTAACAAAGGTATGCCAATCATGTGTTTTCACCCCATTGAAGTCACCTTTCTTTGTTAAGATATTATTTATGTTTGAAGAAAAACATGTTGGAAATTTAATTCTTTTAACGACCTATTTTACATCATTGCTTTGTTGTTCTGTTAATAACCATGGAATATTATTATAATTTTGACCTCCATTGTTATTTGATCTGTTGATCACACTTTTCATTGCATGATTTGATTTCTCAATGTCAGCACAAATTTTGTCAATTTTATCTCTATCATGTACACCATCTATGGTTCGCCATAACGTTTCTGTCATATTCTTCCCGACATGCATTGTATCAAACAAATGAGCTATTTTTAGGTCCTCATAGTAGGGAAACCTCGTGAATTGAGAAGGATAAAATTTCATTCCAGGTGGATGTAAAATATTAGTACCTTCACCATGATGATGACCTTGATATCAAAGAATAAAATAAATCAGAACAGTAATTATAAAATACAATAAAATAAATTCATTAGTCAAAACAAAAATTCCAAACATTACATTAACAAATTATATATATATATATATATACATACATATATATATATATATATATATACATACATATATATATATATATATATATATATATACATACATATATATATATATATACATACATATATATATATATATACATATATATATATATATATATATACACAAATTACGTACCAGCTGCTTGACAATTATTAATTCTGTTATATTCCAAATTCCACAACTAAGGTGTCATTCTTCGTGGTTTTAATCCAGTTTCTTCTTTATCATTGAAAATATGTTTTTTAGTAGTATGATACTTATGGTTCCTAGAGAGGAAGTGCCTAAGCTCATCAAACACCATCTTTCTTAAGTCTGGCGAATGACGATATTTCATCTTATGGCCACAAACTGAACATGCAAATCTACCCTTTGTTTGAAGACCTGCAATAGATGGATGAATAACAATTATACTATGAGATCATTTTTAAAACATGCAATATGGTATATATAATCTACATAATTATGTATTATATTAAAATGCAACGAAATATTACATACCACAAACATTTTTTAGTCCTGGGGCATCATGAATTGTCCATGCAAGCATTCCACGACATTGAAATCTCTTCTTCTTGATTGGTTTAGTGATGTCATACATAGTGATGCCGTGCCATAAGCGGTACGGCCATTATCTATTTGGTACCACATTTTGGACATTCTGTTTTTTCAACGCATGTTTAGTAATATATAATATGATATTTAGGACATGCATCTATAGTGTTATATTCCATTCCAAAGTGTTTCATAATAGCATGTATATCTCGATATGTTCGAGGTAAAGTATTTGGCGATGGTAACAAATATTCACCCAACAATCTACAACATAAACAAAAACTAGTGTCTTGTAAAGATTATTAATCATATATATATATATATATATATATATATATATATATATATATATATATATATATATATATATATCATATTTATTAAAACCGGAACCAATGACCGGACCGGTGGAGCTAATGAACCGGGTTTCGAACCAGAACCGGTCTAACCGGTAGCAGTCAGATCTCAATGAACCGGTTTTAAAAAAAATACATTAAATAATTATTTTTTAATAAAAAAAAACTATTTTTAAGATTTGCAACCATGATTCCAAGCCAATAGAGACAAAATATGAAAATTTTGCTCATTTATATACCATGCAAAGGTGAATATATCAAAATGGCACCAAATGCAATACATATCATCGAAAAATACATAAGCAAACTTGTTGAAGTAATGTATCCGGTTTCTCTTATATTATTCACTGTGTTTTATTGCTGAGTTAATATTATAATATACAATCTGTCCCTGCTCAGATCTATTGTCAATTCATTGTATCAGCCTTAAAGACAATTCTGGGTTCAGTATATATATATATCAGACCAAAATTTTGAAGATCTTGTATTCTTCATTATCTATGTTTGCTTGGCAATAAATTTCTAGAAAAACATCTACAACACATAGAGGTATTGAATTGGTTTATGAAACCCACTATTAGTGCTATTTGTAACAAGTTGAGAGAGAATTACAACTTCATCAGTCTTCTCACAATGTGTTTGATGAAATTTATCACTGAAAAGATTCATTAAAACCCAGAAAACTCAGTGGCCAGTTTAGTGCATTTCCAAGTGGGAATTTTCTAGTGGTCAATTTATTATTGCCAGTCACATTTTCATTAGGTTGTATGTTGTTGTCCCTTGAGTGGCGTCAGACCATTTGCATCAGTCTTGATGCCATGATCAAATTGCTTGTATGCTGTGTGAAAGGTTTTGTATTTATGCTGCTGCCATGTGTGAGCAGAGAGAGAGGGTCTGACAGTTCCTAGCCGAGTGTGAAATAAGGTTGTTGCTGATTGTTTTGAGAACAGAAATTGTCATCAAGTACACTTGATGAGTTGCATGCTGCCAGGGATTTTATGCTAGCCAGCCTTGTATTTATCAATAATCATGTGTATTGTTGCTGCTATAAGGTGTTGAGTATGAGTTATTAGAAAAGTTTGTTGCTGGTATAATAGAGGAATTTGCAGCTCATGGAGGAGACACTGAGGAATTTGCAACTCATGGAGGAGCACCTACCGGCCAGTTAAGTACGGTACCAGCCGGTTTATGCATAAACCGACCGGCTCCATACCTAACCGGCCGGTTAGGTTCGGTTAACCGGCCAAAACAGGTGAGAATAGCCTATTGACCGGGTTGCAAGGCCGGTTCCAATCGGCAGTCCTCTTGACCGGCCGATTTTGATAACTATGATATATATATATATATATATATAGATATAAGTTATTATTTTACACATTTATTACAACTAAAAAAAGGGAAAATAATCAACATTTACATATATGTGATCATATATACATATTGCATACCTTAGGAGTTGTGTCATACATCTGTTCGACAAATTATTCATAACCTTTAAGTTCACTAGCAACAATGTAGCAAAGAGAAGAGTTGCATTTGAGTGTTCAAAAAGTCGTTCACTTGACCTTTCAATCAGAGGTACATCATAAATACCGTCACTGCTATCTCCACCATCATCATCTGACTCACCATACAAGTCTTGGAGCATTTTATTTGTCCCATCATTAATGTGAACTATCTCATTACTGTCATCATGATCTACCTCCATGGGATCATTAAAATTACCTTCATCATTCGCTTCATGTTCTTCACCTTGTACAACATCATTTCCAATACTAATATTTGCTGCAATATTCTCTTGTACTGGTGAAACATCATCTAATCTACTACTATTTAGCTATGGAAGATGGTTGATCATCTGCAAAATGTTGGGGGGCAACTGTGCCTTTATGAAAATTACAAACATTAATAATTAAACATTAGTGCGCATATAAAAATATTAAAATAATATAAAATTTTACGATATAATCAAAATGAAGATAGATAATTAATTACCATGGGACGATAGTGATTTGATCCACCATCAATGTGCCCATATTTCCTACAATGCATTGTTGTTGTTGCTATTAAAACTCTAACATTATTTCTCATACAACATTTTTTACAAGGGAAATAAACTCTACCATCACCCCTTTCACCCTTTTGAATTTTTTTCCACCTCCAATGTTTTCTTCCATTGATGCAAATTATCCTATAAAGAAAATAATAAATCTCTCTCAATGGTGTAGAAAACCCAAGACTTGTTGAACTCAATGGGAGCTCAATATATAAGCAAAAAGAAAATAAAAGTGGGCATTTTACAAATTGTGAGCTTTTTACAAAATGTGGGCTTTTTACAAAATTGTGGGTTTTTTACAAATTGTGGGCTTTTTACAAAATTGTGGGCTTTTTACAAATTGTTTATATTTTTAATAAAATGTGGGCTTTTTACAAAATTGTGGGCTTTTTACAAATTGTGGGCTTTTTACAAAATTGTGAGCTTTTTACAAAATTGTGGGCTTTTTACAAATTGTGGGCTTTTTTTATTCTTAATGCATTTTTTGTAGAATACTAAACATATTTTTCAAAATTTGAGATGCAAATAGTAGTCTCTACTACGTTTGGAAAATTGGAGGTTTATAAAAGATAAATTGCGAAAAGAATTGTACCACTATGATAAGAAGCTGTCAGAAGCGTTCCTTTTACTTCACAAACGTGGAACTACCTTAAGAATGCTTATGGTTGATATAAATATTAGAGCATGGCAGTTAAATGTAGTATTTATGCTAAAATACTGAATAACAGCTTGAGAGTGCTCTTCAGATACTGTATGAATGCACCAAATTAAAGCTGTACCATTACTAAAGATAAATGGCCAAAAATAGTCAATTTTGATATCGTGAAGTTATGTCTTTCTCGGTAGAAAACTGGGGATAGGATGGAAAATATGAGAGAACTAAGTTCCAAGGACTAAAAAACCAAGACCAACATAGTTCTGCCTTGAATCAGAGACAAAACAAAGCTGCCCAAAAAAGTGTTTGAGAGCACCCATTGAAGCTCCTATATATAGCAGAGTCAACATTTTCCTATTGAACAAGTTTGTATAGTCAAAGCCATAGCAAGATCAGATAGCCACGATCCTAAATGAGAACCAGAGCCAAAGCTAAGACAGATCCACATTTAGCAGAAAAAGACAACCATAACAAAGGATTTGACCATAGAACCAGATCATGAGAGATAGCAAGATTCTTTCTTCCACTGTGGAAATGTAGAAACTGTACAAGGGCTTTGCTTCCAGCAGATTTCATTGTGATAGTAATTTCTATGGTGTTTTAAGCGCTCATTAGTAGAATCTTAAAGCCATTCTGGAATTCTTTTAACCTGGAGAGGGTTTTATGTGGTTATAAATCCTCATGTTCAAATTCCATTGTGGATTGGTTGTGTTTGATATTATGTTTTTACTGTCCGCAGTTGAATTTTCGCACAGAAAATTATCAGTCTAAAGCGGAGCAATTTTGCGATGTTTCTTTTGCTTCCTATTGTGAAGTATTTCGCTCAGAACTCTACTCATTGTAATAGAGGTCTTGGGTATAGAACAGGGGACTTGGGTTTTTTGGAATCAAACTTTAGGTTAAGATGCTCATCTGAAGAATGGCATAATGAGCCTTAACATGGAGTTGGGAGTACCAATTTGAAGTGCAGGTAGGGCATTGTACAATAGACCAGTTAGATTTCTGGACCCTGATACAAAAGTTTCTTCTTCTTTCAAAACATGTTTCTCGTTTTCTGTAACCAATGTGGGCCCTATTCTTGTTTCAATTGGGGATGGATTAGCATTTGTTATTGCTCCATATGATCACACTCTAGGTAGCCATGGAGGCTATTTGGGGGTGATGAGTCCAATAGGTCTCAATGAACTGTTGCCCTCGCCGATGAATACTATTGAAGTGGAATTTGATACTATTTTGGATGTTGAATTCCACGATCCTAATGGAAACCAGTACCTTCAGCTCCAGTACCTGTTCACAAAAGAGGGTGCCATAGTCATTCATGCGTGCAGAGAGGGTGAATTGCAGGCATTGCAACAAGAGGTGTTGTTGTTGTTGCATTGGCCACTAGATTATTTGTATGGTTCTGTTACAAGCGCAGAGTATTGAAAATGATAGACAAATTTAGTTCAGATATTGTGAAATTGCCTTGGAAATTCACCTACAAAGAGCTCAGCAATGCTATGAAAGAATTTTTTTGAATGTGATTGATAATCGATAATTGCAAGCAAGGGTAATCCCCTTGTGAAACCCAAATTTCTGAGAATTTTCTAAAACCTGATGACGGAGTCATTGTAATGAACAAGCGCCTAGGTCCATATTATGTCCAAATCTACCAAGCACCAAGATCTATAAAAAAAATACACATTATCTGCGAACTAAGAAGAAGAGGCAGAAAATGTATTCTGCTTACCTGTTTGAATAGTGGTTGGGGTTTACCACGACAAAAATTTGACAGAGCCCATGTAGAATTTCTTATCATTGAAATTCTGGAAGTATCATTCAACTGGGCAAGCACCTGCCTCAGAGCTCCATGACTAAGGGAAAGATCCCTAAATGTTGCAGAGTCTCCAGCAATATTTCCCAAAGCCCAAACAGCCTTACACGAACACCAGTTGAACTCAAAGTTGGGTACTAGTTTTTTAAATCAAATTCCAAAATTACAGACATAGAAAGATAGTTGGGAAGAATAATTTTATGCCTCTAAAATAAACGTGCTACCTATTCTCGAACATTATCATTCACAGAGGTAAGAATTTCCACAAATATAGGCAGTGCCCCGTAATCAATCACAACCTTTGTATTCTCAGAGGCTCCAAAAAAACCCAAATAGGGTTAACCCTAATATAGGAGGAAGGGCCAGTAGTAAGAACTTACCACTTTGCAAGAGCTGAGGACTAATGCTGTTCTGCAAGAGTTGAGGGCGAATGCTGAGGGTGAATGCTGTTCTGCAAGAGCTGAGGGCGAATGCGTGTGTTATCAGAAATTAATGTAGTTTTTAAAAAAATCATTTTTATGTAGCGCGCATTTGATTTTTTCATTTCAAATCGTTTTTATTTACATTTGATTTTTGCATTTCTAATACAAGTGACAAACAAATTTCTACAAGAGGTTGAAATTTTTACTAGAATAGCCATGAAAGACTAATTAAAATGGCTTAAAATGCAAGTGGAACTTCAAAATAAATGTAATTGAAGGTTCTCTCCACTAAATTTTTGCAAAAGTGCTTACATTATTTAAGTTATCTAGGATATTTTTTTGTATTACACAATCAAAATTAAATAATGAAATAGTTGGGTAGTCTTATTGTTTCAAATTAAGACACAATTTTCAAATGGTGATGAATTTTCATGTGATGATTAACTGACAATATTCTCCTTTCCTATCCTTGAAAAAATATAAAAGGTTCCCTGTTGCCACATGAAACCCTAACTCATGTAGCAGCATAGGACCAGTCCTCCATTTTTCCCGTCATAAGGCATTTTGCACGTATTTGATGACTAGAATTTGCAGATTCCTATTTTCCGTGAGGTGCTAGGAAGGATAGAAGACTTAATTTTGATGTTTGAAATTTTTTCAAAAACGTTCTTGTTTGTGCTCAACCTAGTGTTCCTAAATTGAGTTCATTAATTGTCAACCAGGGCTAGTAAACTGCTGAAGTGTGGTGCACTATATGTGCCTAGGTATTTGTTTCTCACTACGTTGTGTTTAGTGTTTTATGATGTTTTTGGTTTTATGGTTTTATGTTTGAAAAGTGAAAGAACTAAGTGCTGGTGAAAAGAAGCTATTGGTTATATTAAAACAGAACAAAGCCTAAACTATGGATGGCAAACAACAAATGCAAAGCTTGATAATGACTTCATTGCAAGGGAATAAATCACAATATGAACTTGAACTTATCCAATTCATTCATTAAAGATGTGTTGGAAGAGCTTGAGAAATGGACAAGTTAAGTGTAAATGAACTTCTCCTCATTAAGCAATCAAACAATCAACTTACAATGTTACAACATCTCATCCATGGTTAAAGGTTTATTGGAACATATTTGGAAAAGAACATTTGTAGCATAATAATATTTCTACTCTAAACTAGCTTCTAATTCTATTCTGCAACTCAATCTAGCACCACTAGGCCTCACTCAAAAGTTATAGATTTATTTTTAAAATAGTCTTTGAGAAAAGGCTTATTTGTGAAATGGTAAAAAGGTTGCAAAATACTCCAGGTCTTAGACTGATACTAGCTTCTGTTCAAATGATTATGTATTAATATGAGGTTGGAACAAAAGAATTTTTGTAAATAATGAAGACCGTGGTATTTAAATTTAACAACTAATACAATTTAAAAATGCAATGGATAACAACTAAACTGGAGTGCTAATAAAGTGAGCTAAGACTAAACTAGAGTGCTACTAGTCTACTTGAAGTACAGTGAACAGCGTTAAATTAAAATGCCATTATCAAACTTGAAATGTAGTGACAGAGCTGAATTAAATGCATTCTACCTCCGGAGTGCTGTAACTAAATTAACATGCAACTAGTCTATGGAATTCTACAGCCCATCTCGTTCAATATGAATGATATTTTGGAAGAGTTTGTAAAACAAGTATGGCTGAATTATTCAATGCAATTGAACATAAACATAAGACTGAAAGAAAATACAACTAGAATCTAAGACACCACAGCTGTTTCTTATTCGTTGTTAATGATATTTTGGAAGATTTTGTAAGAGTAAGACCGGCTGTGACACTTAGTGTAAACAAGCAACTAAAACCTACAATACCACAGCTATGCCTTATTCATCATGATGATATTTTGGAAGAGTTTATTAGAGTAAGTCTAACTGTGATAATTAACGAAAGGAAATGCAACTAAAACCTACAATACCATAGCTATGCCTTATTCATCGTAATGATATTTTGGAAGAGTTTATAAGAGTAAGTCTAGCTGTGATAATTAATGTAAACAAATATGAACATAAACTTCAAAAACTTGCCTAAGCTAGAAATGAAAACGAGACTAAAATACTTATCTAAACCGTATAAACAAGGTTTCTCAAGAGGCAGGGGCCCTCTACCACTGGAGTAGCACGAAATCTACTTCAAGGTTGACTCAACGCTTTCAAGGAAATGATACTTCTTGCATTAAAAGAGAAATTTCTTCAAAACAGAGTGTTTTCGTACTTCTGAAATCTAGCAGTAAAACACAAAATCTAACCTTGTCCCTCGATTTCCCGAGCCATATTTATAATCAAAATTACATAACTGTCTTGAGATAACCTAGGGATAATTGTCTTTCCAAATTAAAATTGAACTAGGACTCTGATGGTGGTCTCGTAACATGATTAAGGACATCTGGACTATCCTTGTCCTATTAGGAGTCTATCTCCTAGTTTGAGTTCCCACGTGCTTAACCACCTACAGAATTCCGTTCAAACTTCGTGGAGAGCAAAAAATGATGAGGGCATGATGTGGAATACACCCATATGTGTTTTTCTCCAAGATGACACCTGGAACCTGCGTAGACATGAAGACAGCTGCAGAATCGGCCACTAGCTACAGAATGTCTGCATTCTGCAGCTAGATCTAGTTCAAAAAGTACTACAATGACAAAATCATAAAAACATAGCAAGTTAGTCATGATATTCATTCTTAAAGCAATTTTAACTAATTCTATTGATTATTTGAGCCTATGATTAATAATGGACAAAGGAAATGGAGTGGAATGTGGTGGAAGAAAGAACATCTTTGGAGCTCAACATACCCCCACTGTTAGATTCTTGCATGTCCTCATGCAACTATTCCATGAACTCTGAGACCTCTGCAAGAACATCCAACCCTCTTCTTCTGCTTTTCCTAGCAGTCAAAGGCCTTCTAGACTTCCTGATGACTAACTTGAACCTTAAATTGGTAAGTGCCCTGATTAACTTTTTGTTTCTCTTTTTCAATTTTTCATTGGCCTTGTACACTTTGTCCATTTGTAGAGACAGGGTTGAATTCATATCAGTTTTCAGTTTAACTTGCACCCTCAAAATATCATTCTCATTCCTGATATGCCTATTAAGTACTTCTAGCTCGTACTTATCTCTTCTTAGCACATCTATTTCAGACTTTGGTGGGCTAGGGGTTCTGTCTCTACTTTCTGAAGCTCTCCTCTCTAATGACTCAACATAGTTGTAAATTTCTTGCTGTGCAGGGTCTATTTCAGGAGCTCCTTCATCAAAATATTCCTCAGTAGGTGTTTCTTCGTCCTCTATGTTTATGACTCCAATTTTTTTAACCTTCGTTTTCTTTAGTATCCCTCTAAGTCTGTGGCTCCTTCTTGGTTGAGATGGCTCTTCTCATTTTTCTTTGGCAAATTTTCTTATTATCCTCTCTTTCTTAAGTTGCTTCTTAATCTGAACTAATTTCTTAGAAATCATTTCTTCACTGCTTTCTTGTATTGTTTTACCAGTTTCAGTTTTGGAGGATTTCCATTTTCTTCTTCTTTTTGTAGGTTTATCTTCAGGTGAAGGTTCCTTTGGTTCCTAAAAGTGATTTCTCACCAAGAAGTCATCCCAAGTATCTCCCATTTTTGCTAAATGATATTCAATTAAAATATTGACTAAACCATGGTGGTATAAAGTTGTCTCCAGAAATTGAATTCTCTTTTGAACACTTGAAGCCATTTTCTTTAAACTATGAAGCAAGAAAAAGGGAAAATTGAGTTCTTCTTCTAGGAAATGCATTATCAACCTAATATGGTAAACATAGAAAGTACCATATCTTCCTTCACAAGTGATGAATTTTTGCAAGATAAGCAACATGTTCCTCCATTTGTTCTTTAGTGCAGAGCTAGGGATACCCTTTTTAAAAATGGTAACATCCATACCTGGTGACTTGAGTATTTGCTTCCATGCTTCGTTATGAAATTCTCTATTCTTGAACCACCTTTCTCCTTGTCTAGGAAATTCTGTTTCTTCTGCAATAAAAGCCTCTGTAATGGTGAATTTAATATCTCCAACTTCAACCACGGCTCCATTGAAATATCTTGCAAAAGTTTTAGTAACCTCTTTGTGAAAGCCACTGAATTTTTCAAGGAATTGCAACCATCCTCCTTGTTGTAACATTTCTCTGATTTGGGGATAACTTTCCAAGTACTTAGTGCCAACTGGTTCAGTTCTCACGATGAGGCCCATAAATTCTCCTTCAATCTTCAATTCACTAGTATTCTGCTCACGGTGAGAATGGCCGTTAACAAGTTGTTTTTGCCCCACAAATGTTTCCTCTGTTCATGGTGACAATGGTTGTTATAGAGATGCCTCTGTTTCACAGACCGAAATGGTTAAAGGTTGGCTACGGGAAAGAGTGATATGGAGTGGTTACGGAATGAATATAATGAGGTGAGGATGATGTATATGAGTTGAAAGATATCACAGAGGAAAAGACCGCGGAGATATTTTGTAACGAATTCAAAATCATCATTAAATGCTTAGTGACGTGACTAATCCAATCACTTCAGCACTTTAACCGTTTAGATTTTTAAATGATGATCGGATATGGGTTTTGAAATGGCGGAATAGAAGGAGTTTTATCCAAAGTTTTTGCAGGAGGTTTGTTAGGCATGATCAACAAAATTAATTAAAACAACTTTTTGAATAATATATAACTGAACTATACTAAAATTTTTCATGATTCGTCACTATAATAATTTCATACCTTTGCCTTTGCTTTAATTTTCTTGTGATCTTCATATGCTTTGTTCTCTCCTGAAAATCATTAATTTTTGAGTCTTCATAACCTTCTTGATTTTTCTTGTTCTTGGATATGCAGGATCATTTTGTTGCAGATCAAATGATTACTAGACAGTGCTTTCAGGCTCTCTGGCTGCAGAATGTTTGATTGGCTGCAGAATGTCTGATTGATTGCAGAATGTACCTATAGAGAACTTGAAATATGGTTTGAAGCTTGGAATGATGAAAGGTTGTATGAAATGAATAATGAAATATGGTAAGATGGAGTATGAATGAAGTGAATAATGGAGTGGAATGGATTACAACTTATGAAATGGAGTGAAGTATGAGAAGTGGCATGCAATTCATGATATGTATTATTTAATTGCAGAAAAACATCAAACTTTAAAAATCTGGAATGGAAATGAGGTGGACTATGGGGTGAAATGAATGAAGTGTGGATGAATGAATAAAATGGAGTATGGATGAATGAATGAAATGGAGTATGGATGGATGAGTAAATGGAATGAAATGAATCACAAGTGAAATATGGATTTGCACTTATGATTATGTAACAAATGCTTGTAGAAAAAAACAAAATGGAAAAGTTAGAGTGTCAGAAAGATTCTGATTTTCACTCTATCTTTTCTGTATAAACATGCTAATCAGTGATTAGTTTTCATGTTTATACTTTATTTTTATTTATTTTTTATTTATTTTTTTTCAATAAAATGACTTCAGAAAATTCAATTAAGTTGATGAAGAAGAAATATTCTTCTTCATTAACTTCACATCACTGTTTTCCTGGAACTTCTTGACAAATTATTCTCTTGAAAGTGGCTTATGATACAGCTTCAATCTATGACCATTCACAAGAAAAGTGACCTCTTCTTCATCTATTGTCCTGATTTTTATTGCTCCATTGTCAAAAATCCTTATAATTTCATATGGCCCAAGCCAATGTGTTTGAAATTTACCTTGAAAATCCTTGAACTTTGAATCAAACAAGAGAGCCCAGTCACCTTCTTTGAACTTCTTCTCCTTGATGTAC